>JJRW01S0000047.1:409278-419565 GCA_001188405.1 Loxosceles reclusa
GGAACTACTTTGAAATTTCAAGTTTTTTTTTTCCCTTGTGCCTACTGAATTATTAATGAATCACAGTTCTAGCCCAAACAGAAGATTCAAGTTTTTATTTTTCTAGATTTTCACCCAATTTTCTTGGGTTTTTCTTCAGGCATTTTTCTTGCCTACTTTCAAGGAAGAGGCTGCTGATTGCAACTAGTTTTGTTTCGTCTGTTTTTCAACTTGCCCTATTATTTGCTGCTTTTGTTTGGAATTTGCCAATCTGGTTTTTGGGGGTTGTCTATTCTTTTCACTGCTTTCATTATTTGCCACTTATCATTATCTGCCATCTCTTACATTATCTGCCACTTTCATGTTTTTTTTTTGTTTTTTTTAACATTTTCTTCTGAAAATCCTTCCAAATACTGCTTAACACTTGAAACTCTGCCTGCTTTTATCCATAGCTTAGTAAAGTTCTACACTCTCCGTGAAATACTTTCTTGATCTTTCAAGTTCCCGTGCTATTATTTTTGCTTGGTTCAATAGCATATGCCCTCATTGCATTCTTTCCACTTGTGCTCGGCTAACGCACTTTTGTAACCCTCTTTTCTTTTTATTGCTGCCTATTCTGTTCTTTAAATTTAATATTTAGTTCTCTTTCAGTTACTCCTGTGTAACTTTCCCACAGTGGCATTCTCTTCTGTTTATTCCGATCCCAGCTTTCTCTCTCCTCTTTTTAAACTAACACGTTTCCTAAAGTATTTGAGGATTTGCAAGTGACGTTCAGATCTTTCTTCTTGAGCAATCTCTCTATTTTGTCAGTAATTCCTTAGATAAAGGGAATTGAGACTTATTCTTCCTGTCCTTCTGTTCTTGTGTTTCCTTGTTCCTGGTCTTTTTTTGTTTCCTTTTCGTTGATATTCTTCAAAAGTTCCGTTGGAAAACCATTGGGTCTACACATTTGTCTTAAATCTTCCATTTCTTCTTCGTAATAATGCTGCTTTTTGCATTGGATGGTGATTGGACATGTTATTGATCAACATCACTGTGTTGGTCAGCTTCCTGTATTGTAAAAATTTCGTTTTCCCTCCTTTCAATGCTCACATTCAAGAAATTCAATTTGTTTTCTTTATTTTCTGTATCTTTTCTAAATTTGATTGAGTTAACAAAATCATTGAGGTTTCTAACAAAATCATTAAATTCTTCATCAATCCTTTCCCATGGAAGAAAGAACCGCCCACATATCCGTCCCATTTCCTGGGAAGTTCTTTTACTTGTTTTTGGTCTCTCTCTTCGAAATGTTGCATATAAATTTCGCCTAACACTGGAGATTAAATTTGAACCCATTGATGGCCCCGTTTTTTTTCGTAGTGTGCACCACTGAATTGTACAAACGTATTGTTGAAAATTAATTTTTTGCTTTTTAGAATCATTTAAAGTGTTTTTCATGTATGATCACCTTGTTCAGGTGTTTCTTTGACTGCCTCTGTAATGCCTTCTTGTGGTAGCCTGAGGTACAACTTTACAACGTCTAGGTTGTACATTTTTGTTTTAACATTTAATATTCCTTTTCTAATTTTTCTTGACAATGTCAAAAGTTTTACTTATGTAACATTGTCCTCCTTTTGTATGCTTTATGAAATATTTTCCAAATTCTCTTTGTAAACATTTATGGGAGAATCAATTCTTGCTACTCTTAGGCTAACCCGGATGTCTTATGTTGTGTACTTTTACAACTCCCTATGTTTCAGGTGTCCTAAAGCATTTCTTTACCAAATTGTCCTTTGGGGACGAGTTTGAGGTTCCATTGTTTTTATCAGATTTTTTAACCTTTCGTTTACTTCATATGCCTGGTCATTGTACACTTAAATATTGTTACGGATTACTGGGCGTTAATAATTATTAAACAGACAAATAAAATAAATTTCGTCAGTATGGCAAGTTAAACCATAAGAAAGCACACTTTAATAAGGACGTGAGCTCGCTGTCAGAATTCGAGCGATTTTAATAGAAAATAATGACCAAGCGTCAAACAAATATAAAACAGAATTCAGATTCAGAACATACAGTAATCCAGCACCTTCACCAGAATTATAAGGCACTAAACAACTTGCAAACTGAAAATTGTAACGGATACAGTTTGGCAATACCAAGCAAGTAAATAAAACAATATACACATGTTTATAAGAAGTGGAGTCAGCTAAAATTACGAACAATTCAAAAATAAAACAAAGGAGAGGGCTGTTTACCTAACACTGTGGCGCTAATAAACGAAATTAAAAACGAACGACATCACTCACAGTACTCGCCAAAAAGTAAGCTCATAAGCGAGAGAATACTTTCGACTTTACAGCCAAAATAAATCGGCAAAGAAACTTCGAACACGAATTACCAGTTCGCTAAATCGAACAAAAGCTGTCTCCTCCACTCGCCGGGACGATCTGCGAAAACGACTCGACAACTTTTTGCTGTTACTCTTAACGTACTGTCGCCTTTTTAAAGGCTCCGTTGACTTTTCTCGAAGGTCAGGAAGTGGGAGAACATTCTAGTTCGTCATTTGTTTTCTTTTCTTAGAATGGTGACGTAATCTCCTACGCGCGCTTGCAGCGCCACTGACTTTCTTTGCGTTTTATTTGCCCGATACTAGATGGCGCAAATGTGATCTTTTTTTGTGTCAATGTTATCAGGTATTGTCATTTGTTCTACAACTTTCTCATTCTTTTTTTGTGTTTGTTTTACAGCAATTCATGAATAGTAAGTAAAATAATCAGCACTGCTATGTTCGTAAGCATAAAGAACCTCCTGTGAAAGTTTCAGTGTACTGCAATTATTTCCCTGGCACTTATTCGTGCCACAGAGAAACTGACACACATAGCATTCCCTATTATTATTATTATAGATTTATATTTGGCTTTAAATCTTTTCAGTAATTACTCATTTTACATACTTTTAAGAGTAATCATTAAAATAAAAGAGAATCGTTTTCTCTTTTGTGTTTCATTGAGATTGATAACGTTATCCTTGTAGAAAGGATTACTTACAGTGAAAAATGTTCCCTGTAACGAAACTTTTCTTAGCGACACAAGCGATATTTATGTTTCAGATATATCGAATGAAAGGGATCAACTTCAAATCCCACTTCCGAAAGCCGACTCCGACCAGTCTCTCGCATAGCTTTACATCGACGAATGTAAGAAGGAAAAAGCATTTGAAAAAAATCCCTTGATTAACTTGTTTTTCTCAATTCATTGAACGTCAAGGTTCAGGGGAAAGAGGATAAGCATTCATTCACTAAAGTGATTCAGTTGAGGACACGAATCCGTGTTAAAGCCTATTTCTCGGGTGTGTGCTCGTGTGTAAAAGAGTTAGACCCTAATTCAGCTGTTCTTGAAAAATATCATTTTCGTCGGGATAAATATCAAAAAGAAAGTGTACATTCACCTCTCAGTAGAATTTTGTAACACTACATACATTGCTGCCTATTAAAAATGCTTCACGAGGAGTGAAAACAAGTAGCCGAATCATATTTATTGCTCGCATACAATACGATAAGATGCAGGGTGTGATTAGATATACAGATATGTCGAAATCACTATCCAGAGCAGCCACATCTTGCAGGGCATCTAGTCGAACAGAGTTTGGATGGCAGGCATAGGTACGAATCCCTGCCGTTTCACCTTTATGCCAGAATTCATCAATCGTACTCCGTAGTAATCATTGACCAGGTGTTTTCAATTGGTGAGATATCTAGAAAACGTGATGGCTGGTGCAACAATCGGGAACACCCTGTGCATGGACGAATGTCAGGACAGCACGGGCAACATGCGGTCGTACATCATTCTGTTGCAAAGTAGTGTGACGGAGTCCTCGAAGATAAGGTAAATCCACAGGTCTTAACATATCAGAAATATAACGGCAAGTGTCCAAATTACCTGCAAAAAGACGTGACCGGTATGTGTACTCAAGGTCACCCCCTTGGAATCCATCACTCCAGGTGCTGGGCCTATATGGTGATTAGGAATGCACGCTGGCGGGCAATGGCCGTTTCCCTTGATGTCTCCACTCACAGATACGGCCATCATAATGTTGGTTTACAACACCGAACTAGTATTCGTCTGAAAAGACGTCATGACGTCACTCCTGCGTCCATGTTCGTTGTTGAACGCATAGCTCCAGGGCCCCAAGATTCTGCTGCATCGTCGAGAGAAGTCGCAGCTGACAGTCTGCAGTGCTGTAGACGCCGTTACACTGTCTGTGTTGAAACTGCCGTCTCGCAAACGACCAAACTTTTTGACTCAGGGAACGTGGCGTGGCTGTACCATTCTGCAAAGCATTGTTGACAACATATCTGTCCACTCGACCGTTAGTGACCGGGTGTGGCTGAGATCCCGCACAAAATCCTGTATGCCCCTTCTCGAACCATCGATTCCATATTGTCTTGACAGTCATGGGATCTCGACAATTAATCTATGGATCTGCGGTTACTACAGAAAGTAACATAATTGGTCGTGTTGATGCTGCCTGCTAGTTTGTATACAGTCAGCTATTCCACGACGCGCGCGTGCGTGCATCGTGGAATGGCTGACTGCGAATGGAGATTTCTGTGGAATCGCAGTGGACATTTTGAACACCTTTCTATCTAACCATGTGCAAGTTCCGACGCTGATGTTTCCACTAAAGCTCTTTCTGTTGTACTGGATATGACGTCTTGATTTTTCTCTCCTGGAGAAGTATGCGCCCTAAAGGTGTATTTCTTTTAAAATGTTTTTTATGTACTCCAAACGAGGGATATCGCTGTACAGTGTTTCTGTGGACGCAACTGAACACTCTGTATAAATCAAGTTCATGATGTGTAGTTAAAATTTCCGTTGAATATAACAACCCCTACTGTTTCATGATTTAGGACTATTCAATTTTACATTTTCAGCTTTAACTAAATATACCGCCCCGCGTTTCAGCATTATACGACCCCAATTCATTTTTCTAAAAACTTTTCAGTTTTAATTGAATGCAGTTTGAATTTAATTTTTTATTAATTCATCAGGTTCCACCTGCACCCGAACTGTTGCTCATATCTGTTAAGCATCGTGGACAAAAATGCCCCAAAACGTTACCGTTGGATTGATACTTGGGCTACAAGATGGGCCACCTAAGGCCGTACTAGCTTCCGCCGTTCCAGTGGCACAGTGGTACCGGTGACGGGCTACTGAGCTGAGGAGCACGGATTCGAGTCTTTTTGGCATGGGTATAAGTGTTGGTCGTCACCTTATTCATGTTAAACAGAATGATCTTAATGGGTCCTTGAGCCATTAAAATCCGATCATCATCACTGTTACCTTCCGTCCGTGATTCCGTGGAAGATCACTTATGAACTACTACGTTGTTCTGGTGGAATGTCGAGGTACTCCATGTTATAAGTGGAGCAACTGGCAGTAAATTATTTCCCTAGTTTATCCTGATACATACGCCTATTCATTTTACTTCGTACAAATACAATAGGAGGTTTTCCTACTGCTGCAAAAGGCAGTCCAAACTGTAACGGACACACGTCCAAACTTTCGTTTCGAAAACTGGTGGGATTGATGCAGTAAGTCGTACCAAAAGTTTCAGCCACCGTTTGGCCCATCCATGTTGAACATTTTTTCTTTAAGGAAAAACTACATCACTCTAATCCGTACCTTCCTTTACATGTTTCTCAGCAAATGTTAAACGAACTCTTTTGTGCTACACAAAAGTGGAGGTTTTCCTTTGAATTTTGTAAATAGAATGTACGAATTTTTTGCTTAAAATATTTCTTACAGTTCGGTTGCTGCAGGACGGACAGCTATAATTTAACGTCAATTTGCTCAAAAGGCATGTGAGAGCTTCCAGATTCGTTTACCTTTCCTTGACGAAATTCTTTCCACTTTTCCCGTCTGCTCCCTGTTGTTTCCCAGAATACTGAAGTAACCTTTCAAAGCAGCTTAGGTCCTTCCTATTTGCCTCGAAATATCGGCATCACTCAAGCGGGCTTCTTTACAGAGTGAAATCCGCCCTCACTGGATTTCTGCTAAATGATTTCAGCCTTTGGCATTATACTGAATGTGCCTGTCATCTACCAGCAACCTGTACTTTCCGAACTCAGATGTAGTTACGAAATCGAAGCAAACCGCATTCTCTCGAGTTTTAACCCGACTATTGGCGTCAACAGCATCGATTTTTGAAGTCAGTTTGAATATTGTTCAAAATTCTGTCATGATTTAATGATATGTGGCATATTTTGAAAAGTGGCACATGTAACGCCTCGTCTGTTTCTGAAAGTATTATAAAATTTACATATGCACCCATCGCAGTCGTTTTTATATTGGACAACTATTTGCGCTGTTTTAAGCTTTTTCCAGCACTGTGGACTCTCTATCATTAAGAATTGCAGCTTTTTTGTGTGCTGAAGATGGATCAGTACGTTATTAGGTGGGTGGTCACAAAAGTTTCGCTGATCAGCGTGTAATATCTTAGTTCTTCTCATTATATGGAACAAATACTCTCAGTCGTACGTTAAAATGTAATGGTAGAAAACATGTGGGAAAGAAATATGCGGAAAATCATATCTACAAATTGTCTTGCTAGTTCAGTTCATCAAGATTTAAGTTCAATGAAAGTTCTATCATTTTACGCTTGGTATTTCCGTGTTTCTGTGTAATCACAAAAACTGTTCAGAGTTCTGATCTCCATTTCTCACTTTCTTCCCAGAAAGCTTCACGTGATTGTGCTCTATCCCCTTAACTTAGCATAACCGATTTATCACGTCCGAGGAAATCCCTTAAATCTGGACATTCTCGCATTAGCTCGTCTCATGCCGATTTTGGTTCTCCCCTCTAGGCTTCTAATGTCAATATTTATTTACCGTCGTTCGCTCATGATTGTATCGTTATCGAAGAATATTCATGAACGAAATTTCGGCGCCTCGGTAAGTAATTTTGTAAGGTATATGTGGGCTATTTTCTCGTTCAATGAACTAATAATACGTCATTTATTAGAATATTAGTTTATCATGCGAACAATTTTTCATGTAATTTCAGGCAGAGATTTTTCATTTCATGACTGAAAGGGAAGATTAAATTATCTTTTGAGACCGACAAATTATTATTTGTCATTAAGAAGAATAGCATATTTAGTTTAAATATTTTTCAGAAGTATGTACGGTTCTCCTTACGTAAGACTTCAATAATAAGCTTCCCTGATACTCGTCGGCGTAACTTAAACGGTAAAGCTGTCACTCTAGAGATGACAGATCCGTTGATTCGAATCCCGGCGTCGAAATAAGGCAACTTTTCCTTACAATGGAACCCGAACTTATGGACTTACACTAGTAGACAAGGACCCAACCGTTAGGCCCACTGCTCGAAGTAAGGAGGTGCCTTGACCTTTCTTTCTACCCGTGGGAAGATATAAGGTCCTCCTCACAAGATACTTCGAAATTAAGTTTGCCAGATAAACGTTGGCGTAGCTTAACGAGTAAAGAAGTAACTCTAAGAATGAGAGATCCGATGGTTCTAATCTCGGCGTCGACATAAGGCACACTTTTTTACAATGGCGCCCATACACTGGTGGCCTGGGACCCAGCCGTTGGGTCCACAACTCGACGTCCAGGTCGATACCCTGACCTCTTTCTCTCTCAAGTGGGGGAGGATGAGAGGTTCACTACACTTTGGGCGACATGTGCAACGGCGGGTTCGTCAACCACGGCTAACTGTACATGAGAACGAACTCTCTGTGCATCAAAAGTAGAATTATGTACACCATCGGTGTTAGAATATAAGTGTCGAGAACCTCGGAAGTTTTTTACACGGCAAGAACTCTTCACAGACATGTTCAGTTAAAAAAATATTTAAGTCCAAATACGAATTAACTGTAACTACAGTTATGTCAAAGCAAAATTAATCAAGTGAAAAAATATACTTCCAACTCAAATAAGAAAAATTTCCTGCTTAACTAATGTGCGTAAATTTAGCAACTTGCTAAATAGAAATAAAAATCAGAAAATAAGATCAAACAAAATTACTTATTAAAGGTATTTATCATATTGTAATATCCACCCGGAAAGGACGTTAGCTTCTCAAACACTCGTCCGCGTAACTAAAATGAAAAGCTGTTTTCTCCGGAGCTAATCTCTCCATGTTTGAATCCCGGTATCGACAACTTTTCTTTACAAAATGCCACCCGAATTTAGCGACATATACACTAGTGTCCAAGGACCCAATCGTTAGGTCGTTACCCTGACCTTTCTTTCAAGTAGGGGAAGATGTAGTGTCCACCCACAAAGGACTTCAATAACAAACTTCCTAGACACTCCTCGGCGTAGCTTAAATGAAAAATGGTTTTCTCCGGAGATAAACTTTCCGGGTTCGAGTCCCGGCGTCAACAACGTTTCTTTACAAAATACAAGAATATAAACGCATAATTCGTGTTTATATGTGCAACACTTACACTGCTTGAAACAGCAACAGAAATTCTAATAATACTTTATTTCTGAATAATCAATTTCAACACACAACTTTTAAATGTGACCAAAATGTAATCACTAATTTTTGCACTAATTTTCAGTACAACGTTTTTATGTTTATACGTGAACTTTAAGCAAGTTCTATTTAATTTAATTTGACTTCAAGACCAATTTCAACTTTTACGTCTATTTAAATGTGCAAAGTTAATGGATATCATTTTATTGGGCATTTTTAGAGGCTTGAATTTTAATTAATATAAACTTATATGGTTAGGAAATTTTTACTATCCTTAAACGGCAGTCGTCGCAGTCAGTCAGGACTTCAACTTCAGAATGGAATTCAATTCAAAACTTCACACAGGCATTCGAAGTTCTTTTTGCTTAAGGACATTGATACGCTAATTCAAAATAGTAACGAGACACTTTTTGACTCCTTCCATCTTTCATTCCTTTCCTTAATTTTCTTTCTTTCTCTTTTTGAGCGTTTGCTCCAACCCATAGTTTCTGATGTGGCGTATTCCTTAGCTTTGCATTTTTCTTCTCGTGTGGCATGTGTTCTCGTTAGCTTTTGTCCGGGATTTTGTTAGTGTTTTGTAATTGGTGTTGTGGTTAAGGGGAGAATAAAAGTAAATGTCTTTAAAAATATTGATCACGCCTTTACCGTTATCTACACAGCTGGGTATTAAAATAGCAACACCAAAAAGTAAAGCAGTTAACAAAATCGTATTTTTTATATAAAGGCTTTATAATAATGCAAGGGTATCTTGCATTATTATAAAGTCTTTATTCCAAAATAAATTATTACCTTTTCAGGTACTGTAGAGGCACATAACAAGCAGAAATGAGTACCACCAGCATGCGCCGTTGGTTACAATAATAGCTATTATACGGCTGAACGTAACGTTTAACATACTCCTTATGGCATCTACTGGTATTGCAGTCTATGATGCCTCAGTTATTTATCAGTGCCCATCGGTTGTAGTTTCTGGCGAGTGCTGTCGTGCCAGTCTCTGTGCAACCATCTGTCACATATGTTCAATCTGGGGAAGATCTGGTAAACTCGAGGGACACGGTAGGATTGAAACATTCTGTGTATCGGGAAAACGTTGGATGTTTCAAGCATAGTGCGAGCTCACATTGTCCTGTTCGCAGGCGGCACCACGGAAGACATATGGGGCATACACAGACTCTAACATTTCAGTTATGTAATGTCATACCGTTACTGCAACTGTTGGTCCGGTATACGATGAAGAATGCAATCCTCCGAAAAGCTTTCCCCTTGCTGTCTCTACACAAAAATACGGTCATCATGATGCTGTATGAATCTGCTGCATTAATGATGCTGCATGAAAAACATGAATCGTCAGGAAAAGAAGTCTTAACGCCATTCATGCATGCATCTGCGTCGTTGAACCCGTCATTTTAGTAGCAGATTCCTGTGATGTAGCGTTAACGTTGGTCTCCTTGCAAACAATCCGTGACGTTGTAGATGTCATAGTACCGTACATGCTTGGTGCTGTGCCACGCATACTAATCCCTAAAACTGGGTACCTGCTGTGGATCCCTAACGGTCATGTAGTAACAAACGCACTTTGCTGACCCCAGGGCTCGAGCCTGTATCGTTCAGTTCCGGAGTGATCGCTTTCTCAATTAAGCTAAATCGACAGCTGCCGGACAGCTTAATATCTAAGTCTTTTGTGGGAGGAACTCATATTTCCCCCCTCCTCACATTGAGAGTGCTCACGTAACGGATCTGACCTCGAGTTGTGAACTGAAGAACTGAGTTCTGAGTTCGGGGCCAATTGTAACAAATTTCCTTTGCCGATGCGGGGACTTGA
>JJRW01S0000055.1:5410-16273 GCA_001188405.1 Loxosceles reclusa
AAAAAAAAAAAAACTATCAACCTAGCACAAAAATGCAACGAACCAATAAAGCGACAACATTCTTACTATAAAATGTAAGTTAAAGTACCGACTAAGTATATCAAGACCAGATTGAATCTATTTACGCAATCAACGGCATACTTAAGAAATGTTGCTGGTGCACCATTGTAACGAAAAGTTGTCGACGCCGGGATTCGAATCGACGGATCTATCATCTCTAGAGTGACCGCTTTACCGGTTAAGCTACGCCTTCAGGTATTTGAGCAGCGTACAACCGAAGTCTTTTGTGGGTGGACATGACGCCATCTAAATTTGGACAAACTAAGTATTCGTGCTATGCAACCGAAGAGTATACAGATATTACAGTATTCCCTGATTGCTCAACCTCAAAAGAGTGAGTTCCACTACATTTGATGTGCATAGAATTTTTATTCTACATGTGATTGGCTGCATGTTGTGGATTACCTAACGTCGGTGGAGGGTAAATAATTTTTTTATTGTTTGATATTCTTTAATTCTGCAACTATTTCTTACATGTTTATCTTAAGATGCGACAAGAAAATGCGTGTGAGACTTCATTTTAAAAATCGTATATTGATTCTTTGCATTTTGCGCCATTATTGTTTGAACAAAGATCAACACTTTGTAATGCTTTCCCACAGAATACTTCGAAAATAAGCTGCCCAAATGCCTATCGGCGTAGCTTAACAGGTAGATCATTGACTCTAGAGATGACAGATCCGTTGGTTCGAATCCCGGCGACGACATAAGTAAAGTTTCTTTACAAATGGCGCCCGAACAGGGACTCACACTAGTGGCCAAGCACCAAACCTTTAGGTCCACCATTCGAGGTCAGCAAGTACCCTGACCTTACTCTCAAGTGGGGAAGGATGTAGTGTCCCCCCCACTGAAGACTTTGCAAATAAGCTGCCCAACTACCTGTCGGCGTAGCTTAACCAATAAAGCAGTCACTCTAGAGATGACAGACACGTTGTGTTCGAATCCCGGCGTCGACATGAGTAAAGTTTCTCTACAACTTTTATGTTGATTACGTTATTAAGTATCAACTATGCTGTTGGTTGAAAAGGAATGCGTTGAAGATATTTCGAATACACTTAAAATTTTCTCCTTCAGAATTGTTTGTTGTGCAAATAGTCCTAGCATGATTACACATATTCCTCGCATTTCCTTTTTTAGTTAAGTAAAGTTTATTAATAAATATATATTTATATACAGCCGATGTTTCTCTTAAACACGCTGTTGACTAATATATGGCTAAATTATTAGTGTGATTGGCAGAGAAAATGATATCTCATTCTCTAACTTAATTTTTGATTACGCATATCTTTTTACTCATGTGTCTTTAAAAAGGGCTGATACTTGTTTGCAATAGATAATTTTGAATTGCTTGTGGGTAGAAACAATTAATTTTAAACTGTTTTGGTCTTCAGTTGAAAAGAAATAAAATCGGAAATTTGCAAATTACTGCACTTCATCAATTTTACGGAAACCTTTCAACGACGATTGGAGAACAAGTTGTGGTTTCTAACAAACGAATACAGTGTTGCAGCTGTATCGAACATTCGCAGACGGCTGTTTGCTCGAGAGCAATTGTTTTCATATATCCCTCCTCGTCACGGAACACACATATCCCTCCTCTCCCTTATTTGAATTCGTCCCGCCCCGCTCGTATTTGTTGGACACAGAACGGTTTGTTGTTGGCGTCTCCTTTTGGCGTGCGCTTGGCTCCATTGATTCTCCACCCCACCCGGCATGTGGCAACCGGGCATCGCCCATCGCCGGCAGAAGCAGACAATCTTGCAATAGCCGGTGTGTGAGTGGGACATCGTCTTCCATCCCGACAAGGTTTCAGATGCAGCAGCAGCAGAAGCCAAGGCAAGAGGGTGATAAGAGCATCCCCATGATCAACTCCTTTCTCAATTTGTGCCGCGTGTGCCCAGTACCTACAGACGATAAAGTAAGTCTTCCAATTCTTAAATCTGTCCTCCAAATTAAAAAAAAAACAAAACAAATTAAAGTGGCCCACTGTACAAATCAATCACCTGCTTTCAACATGGCCGATAAAATTTTGGCTAAAGGCTTTATCGTGAGAAAATGCTTAAATCTCTGGTCACAGAATCTCGATTATTAATCTCTGCCGGAATTTGCTGCAGTAGTTTTTCTACGACTTCGGCTCGCCGCTTCCGTGAGGTTTAGGGCACGACCATCGGGGCAAACGTGCATTTTGAGGCGAGGCAATCGATTAACAAATGCATCGGCGCGGCCGTGACCAACTGGGCAGAAAATTTCACACGTGGCTCGGAGGATACTTGGACATTTCTTCATACAAACTTCAGAGACTATTATCTGTATCCTATCGACCAAATTTCACTGAAGCTTGACTTTTACCTTTGAGAGAAGGAAATAGTTTGCCGGAGCTATGCATTCCTAAAATATTCTTCGATTCCATTTACTTGCTGGTTTAAGAGGTCACAGGTTAATATTAACCTAAATATTATATTAGTGACGCGTATTGGAATACTCCTTTTGAAAAACGTGGAGATTCGGCGAAGAAAAACATTCGTCTTAAAATATGAAAACTGCTTAACATGAATGCATAATAAAAAAAAATCGATATTTTTGTTATTGAAAAACAAGCCAGAGTTTTTCTCTCCAGTTTTGCTTTTTTTTCTGTTAAACGTACCTTACAAAAGGAAAAAGAAAGCCTGTTCTAACTCTTACCTCTTCGTAGTCTGTTTGTGCAAGTATCTATGAAAAACAATTCTACAGTAGGAAGGCCATAGTATTCTAAATAATACTTGCAACAAACGCGCTTTATCGACCCCAGGACTTGAGAACCACGTATCTGTGAGCTCCGGAGCGACCGCTTCCCCGATTAAGCTACGCCGACTGTTTTCTCGACAGCCTATTATGGGACTCTTTTTTTGTGGGTGGAACCTCACATCCCCCCTACATTGAGAGAGAGGCCAGGGCACAGGTCTGACCTTGAGTGGTGGACCTAACGTTTGGGCCCCTGCTCGGGAGCCAAATGTAACAAACGCCCTTTGTCGACGTCAGGACTCGAACCACCGATCTGTCAGCAGCGGAGCGACCGCGTTCCGAATTAAGCTACGCTGACGCCTTCTGAGCAGCTTATTATCTATCTTTTGTGCGCGTAGGAGGGGTCACACATTTCAATCGGCGTTCCTTGCTTTTTTATATGCACTTGTACTTTATGCATAAATTAATACATTTTTAACTTAGTTCCATGACAAAAATGAAGTGAAAGTTGTAAAAACAATTATATTAACAGGTTGGTGAGAGAATTGATTTGTAAGTGATGTTTAAATGCTCTAACCTGGGGAATGAAGAGTGTTTAATAATCATGAGAAAATGAGGTGAAATTAAAAAAAATGATTCGTATGGCAGATAGAGATGAGCTCGGGCTCACTTTTTAAGTTTTTGAGCCGAGCCCAACCGACGTTTTGCTTTGCACGTTGTTATTATGAGAATAAGAGAGAATTCCCTAATTATAAACTGATAATTTAACAATAGTAAACAAATGTGTAGAATATATAGCCTAATCTCATTTTACGTAAGGGCGCGGCTTTAAATAATAGTAACCGCAGAAATGTACAGCAGCCAGGGCTCCATACATGAGCCCCAATACCGTGGGCCTCGGGTGTGATCAGTACTAAAATTTTCGTGTAAGTTCTCCTTCACTTACGAATGAGAAGAAACATGAATTATCGAAAAAAATATAAGTTACAATTTATTTCATGTTAAATAAATTTACTGGATGTGAATGCGTTAAAGACGAGTTACACGTATGCATAAACGCTAGCGCATGATTCATTGATGGATTGATTGCTGCCCCAAGAAAGCTAAAACAGCCAAGGACACGGTGGAACTACTGATAAAAAGAAGTAATAAGTGAAACCAAGTTATTAACAAAAGGTCAATCGCTTTAAGGAAGAGAAATTAAGTTTTTCCCCCCAAAAAAGAAACATTAGAAGGGTCCGAGCCGAAGTATGGCCCTTTAATTTGAGCCCGAGCCCGATTCACCTCGAATGGCAGAGTTAAGACAACTATAGGGACTAGTTGTGCAGTTTACCTGGGTCTGTAACACCGCATTTCGGTCCATTCTACTAAACGCAATTCATGTTTCGTTAAGTTTCTCTTTTTGGGCCATTAATGTTACCATAGCAACGATATTTCTCTTAATTCATAAAACACGTTCCGAAACCTGCTGCGGTGGTTGCCTTCAAATGTTTCGTTTGCGGTGAAAAAAATTAAATTGAGACATACGCACAAACTGAGTTTTTAGAAATGTTTGCCCAGCACAACTGGAACGGAGGCACGCACAATGCGATAAACCCCATGCAGTGTTCAGCCATCATGTTTAATAGTAAATTTCTGACGGGAAATCTCCGTTCTCTAATTAAGGCAATATATTCTGGATAATGGAACTTGTTCCGAAATCACGTTTTTTTTTCTCGCGAGTGTACGCATGTTTCCCCCCCCCCTCGGTTAAGTGGGCACCATCGAGGGTGGATCCATTAGTGGGTTTACCTCCTTGCTAATAAATGCTCCACATATGATAATGGAAATGGTTTCCACAATTTTATGGGTTTTCCGAGTGTGTGAGACAAGTGTAGCATTTACCAGTAGCTGACTTTTTATTTTGTATTTGTGACTATTTAAAACAAAAGTGTTTTTAATCGTTAAAAAGTGCGTTTTTTTTTTCTCTTGCCCATTCAACAAAATTTGCTGGAGAAAGATCCAGGAAATGCAATAAATCATAAGTGGTGACTTCAAGCAGATTGCAATAATTGCATGAAATATAGTGTGTTGGTTTCAAAGTTTCTTTCCTTAGCAGATGTGTCTTAAAGAAAGCATTAACACGAACAGGATATGTTTTCAGAAAAATTCAGTAGTCTTCTTTCCGATATCGTAGAAATTTTTAATAGATTTTTGACAGAGCGCACACATTTGTCGTAACTTCTCAAAATGTATTACAGTTGATCCCGCCTGCAGGTAGGAAATAAATTTACTAAAATGTTATCTGCTGTCGTTTCTGGAATAATTCAGTACCCGTTTTAGGATAATTTCTTGTTCAAGCATACCCCATGTTTTCCAAAAAAACCTTCTTAGGTCAATGATTTTTAAGCGTGGGAGACAGAAGATATCAATGCAGTTGGAGAGAGTGATCGTATTTTTTAGTAATTACACTGTATATTGGTGTCGTCAGTGCACCCACAGTGGCTGCATTGGGCATTCACTCGAGAATATATGATTTGGGAACCATTACTCTAGATCAGTAGTTCTCAAGTGCGGCCCCCAAGAGATCTCAGAGCGGCCACCACTGTTTTCCTAAAAGTCTCATTCATGGTTCCACAGGCATCTATTTCTTAAGGAGATAAGGAGTTCGCAAAGGGGAGATAATTCATTTCAAAGCTGTCACAATTGATGCAGCCAACAAGCCCTTGTGTAGTGCTTGTATTGCCTTGTGTGTCCATGCATCTACCTGGGCTACACGATGTGAGGTTCACCTCCCCCCAAACACGAGATACTTGTCGGCGTAGCTTAATTGGGAAAGCGGTCGCTCTGGAATTGACAAATCCGTGGTTCAAGTCCTGGCGTTGGCAAAGGGCATTTGTTACAACGATCGCCATAAAAAAAATGTGTTGCTAATATAGGATCACACTTGTTTACGTCCATTCTTGTTATTTTACTCCTACAATCGTAATTGTTTATCCCTTTAAAAGACATTAAGACGAACAGGATAGTTTTCTCTGAAAAATTCAGTAGTCTTCTTTCCGAGTCCTTCTCTTCCGAGAAATTTTAAGAGATTCTTTAACAGAGCACAACAGAATTGTCGTAAAGTTGACTCCTTCCGTAGGTAGGTAGGAAGGGAATCTGCTGAAATGTTATTTGCTGTGGAATAATTCAATACCCGTTTTGGATAATTTCTTGTCCAATCAAACTCTAATGCTTTCCCTCCATGATCAGGTCAATGATTATCAAGTGCAGAAACCAGAAGATTTCAATGCAGTTGAAGAATCTGTTTTTCAGTAATTACACTGTATATTGTTGTCGTCAGTGCGGCCACAGTGGCTGCATTGGGCTTTAATGAAAGAATATGATTTGAGATGGGGATATATCGGATCGGGGATATCAATAATGATTGGATCATATTTCAGATCAGGGGTTCTCTAAAAAGATATTCGTGGGGCCACACTGGCCAACGACGATGCACCCCCCCCTTCCTACAATAAATAAAATAAAATAAAAAAATCGCTAAATTCTTTGAATATACAAGGGTGTCCCATCAAGACCGCATAAATTCTGCACAGCGAGATTCCTCGTTTGGAGTACGTAAAAAATGACCAAAGAACTATACTTCTACGACCCACAGTTTTAGAGAAGAGAAAAATGCGAAAGAAAAAATATGACGGGTAAAAGCTTTATCGGAGATTTGAATAACGGAAGCTCCATATGTTTGCCTACGAAGATATTCAAAATGTCCACACACAAGTGTACATCCGCGCGCCTTGGAATGACGGATAGCGGTCGTTAAAATCATATAGAAGGCGGCATCTAGTAGCTACCGGCAATCTTCGCATGGTGATGATGTATTCTGTGCGTGAATACTGCTATATGTATCCTGTACGTGATTGGCTGGATTGGACGTAGGGGTTCCGGTTTTATGGCCGCCAGGATCGCCAGATCTGACACCTTTGGATTTCTTCCTATACAGCCATTTGAAGGAATTGGTCTATCGAACCTTAGTTACTACAGAAAGTGACTTAGTTGCTCCTGTTCATGGTGCGTGCACTTTTGTGGACACCACGCTGCTGGAACGGGAGCAGTCAGGCATTCAACAACGCGCATATGCATTCCTCGATATGCATTGTGGACATTTCGAGCATCTTCCTATGCAAACATATGCAAGTTCTGATGTTTATGTTTGCTATAAAGTTTTTTTTGAGTGCACATGATATGACGTCATACTTTGTCTTTCGCATTTTTCCTCTTCTCGAAAATTATGGATTGTGGAGGTATAGTTCTTTAGTCATTTTTTTATGTAATCCAATCGAGGAATCTCGCTGTGCAGAGTTTATGCGGTTTTGTCGGAACATCCTGTATATACCTATATGTATTTATAAACTACATTTACTGTGCTAAGTAATTTCCAAGCATGATACATCATTACAACACGTTACCATGTAAAGAGAAGTTCGCCTGATGAAGGCCGTAGTCGACGAAACGTCGATCGAAACGTCTATCGATCGAAACGTCGCGAGTCACAGTGTTCCTGACCAGTGACCGAACTTTCATCATGTCTACTGGCCCTGGTCAAACGTTCTTCGCTGATTTAAAGAGAAGTTGTCGACGCCGGGATTCGAACCCGGAACGTTTAGCTCCTGAGAAACCGCTTTACTAGTTAAGCTCCGCCGACGAGGACTGGGAAGCTTATTATTGAAGTCCTTTGTGTTGGTGGACAATACAACAACTATAAAAAATTGAATTAAATAACATCTTACCATTAAGCGAAGTCAACCTGAATTCGCAAAGCTGATTAGATTTCAGTTCGGATGAAAGGTTTGCGAAAAAAAGAACGTGTTTCTTGAAAGTTTGTGAAAATAGAAACAAAAAACAAACAAACTTACAGTCATCAATATTTTATATCCTTTGAAACTTCGACAAACCATAAACTCAAGCGATGAACTGTTAAAAATCGAATTTGCATGCGTTTTTTGAGCACACGAAAACGCAAGATTCAAAATGAATATTCGGTTTTGTAAAGAAAACTTTACTTTTTGTGGACGCCGGGATTCGAACTTACGGATCTGCCATCCCCAGAGTTCCAGAGAGGCCACTTTAACCGATTAATCTACGCCGACGGAGGATTTCTGTCGCTTAACTTGAAGTCTTTTGTGGGTGGACATTGCAGTTTGGAACTTGTAAAGAAATTCTTTACTACATGTCGACGCCGGGAATCGAACCCGGAACGTTCACCTCCCGAGGAGCCGCTTTTACCGGTTAAGCTACGCCGACAGAGGATCCCTGTGCTTGGGCGGACATTACATCCTCACCCACTTGAAAGAGAGTTCAGTCTATAGAGCTGACCTCGAGTGGTGGACCTAACGGTTGGGTCCTTGGCCACTGGTGTGAGTCGCTAAATTCGGGCGCCACTTGTGAAGAAAATATTTTACTTTATGCCGACGCCGGGAATCGAACCCAGAACCTTTACCTCCAGGTTAGCCGCTTTTACCGGTTAAGCTACGTCGACAGAGGATTTCTGTACTTATTTTGAAGTCTTTCGTGGGTGGACATTAAAAACCTTTCAGTAGTCTTTCTTTTTTTATTCAGTATTTAAAATACTTCAAAACTTAAAATACTTCAAAATACTTAAAACTTTTCTATATAGACGCTTCGAATTGAAAAATATTACAAGAGATTTAAATTCATTTCATTCATTGTAGTGATATCCTCTTGATCTAGGTCTACGAACTCGGTAGCCGAACGTTGGCGTAAGATAATATCATTTAGTTATGCCACTGGTGGCAGTAGTGATGCTAAACGCCTTCACCGCCATCATCAGTGGGGTACCAAATCGTTGTTTGTAGGTCAAAAATCATGCGTAACACCAAGGGGCATATAAACAACAGGAAAGGACAGGAGGTGGGCAAATATATGGAAACTCACAACGAAAACCATATACCCTTGACTAATATGGCGTAGGACCACCCTTGGCATTCACAACTGCTTGCAGTCTCCTTGAAATGGATAAATAGAAAGTTCCCCCTTCCGCAAAAGACTTTCGGTAATAAGCTGCTCAGATACCTGTCGGCGTAGCTTAAATGGAAAAGCGGCCATCCGTGGTTAGAAAACCGGCGTCAACAAAAGAGCAAGTTTTCTTTACAATAACGCCCGAATCATAGGACTTACACTAGTGGCCAAGGGCTCAACCGTTAAGTTAACCACTCGGTCAGGAGGTACCTGACCTCTCTCTCAACGTGCGAGAGGATGTAAGGTCCCTCCCACAAAAGCCTTAAATTATAAGCTGCTCAGATACCTATCGGCGTAGCTTAAATGGAAAAGCGGTCTCTCCGGAACTGACAGATCCGTGGTTTGAATCCCGGCGTCGACTAAAGGACAGTTTTTCTATACAAAGTCTTGTATAATTTTCAGGGGAATCTTGTACGATTCTTCCTGCTAAACATCGGCAAGTTCCAGTAATGATAATGGAGGTGTATAGGGCGCTCGAACATTTCTCTCAGAAACTGGTCACGAGAGATCAATAATATTGAGAGCAGGTGATTGTGCAGTCCATGAAACATGTGAAATCTCATTTTGGTGCTCAGAAAACCAGTCCTGGATGATGTGAGCTGTGTGAACAGGGACCATGTCATCTTGATAAAGAGCATCGCCATCAGGGAACCAAAGTCTGCACTATGGGATGGACCTGGTCACTCAAAATGGTCATGTAGTCGTTGCTAGTGACATGACTTTGCAGGGTAATGATCGGTCCAGAAGAATACCACGGCTGGTTTTCTAGGCTTGTTAATTGTATCAATTGTAATACTGTATGTATTTTAATAAATATATATGTGTATATTATTGCATACAGGGTGTCCTTGAATTCATGTCCCAAACGTGAGGAGATGAAAGAACACACCGCATCGTACAATATTCGTCATAGAATATGCCGTCAAAAACACAGCCAGGAGACGGAAATGAGGAACGGACACACAGATTGCTAGATGGGTGTTTATTACTGGAGTTAGTTACAACAAATGCTCAAACAAACCGTTCCTCAAAGGTAACACAAACACATATGGTACAACGACGGAGTAGGGATCGGCGTACCAGCTTGTAAACACCGGACTTATGGCGCCCAACGTCGGCTGCGACTTACAGGGAGGCTACAACACCATCCGCGAACGCATATTCTGTGTTGAATATTGTTTGATTCGGTTGTGGGTCATTATTTCCGAGACACCCCGTATGTTCTTAAAATGTCATTGGTAAAACCATTGAATGAAAATTAAAAAAATAATCGTGGCCGCATGGAAATTTCTGTGTGGCCGTACTTCAGAACCACTGCTCTAGATGTTTAGCAGAGAAAATGTCTAGTGCACCCTATTTGGATATATCCGCATAAAAGAAAACCACAAGAAAACAGAATGGAGACATATAAAAGCCAATTACTATCTGCAGACGAAACTCTAGGAAGAACGAAAAAGCTCGCAGCAGACGTATTTTTGCTCTTCTTCGTCTGTTTTATGACCGGTTTCAGAACGCTGATGGTTATTTCTATTGAAGCAGGAAAAAAGGTCTTCCCTTGGTGGCAATTTGAAGTAAAACCAAAAGGAACATTCTTGCTGCTCAGTATTTCTAAATGGGGACTATAATAAACATTTATATGCAATTTCTGTCGCTATTGACGACATTAGCCTAATCTAAATCTAAACTGGTGTAGCTGTCATTAGTTAGACCCTTCTTCGTTTCCAGACGAACACAACTGCACCCCGGACAGGGTTTTCCTTCTTCTCAAACGGTGGATAGGGTAATACTGTGATCGTGTATCCTTGGAACTATTCTGTATTAAAAAATTGATGCTATATTCTTAGAAACTATAAAGCCTCGACGACATTTTTAGCTCAAGTATTTATTGTAGTGCATTGAATATAGTTGTTTCGTCATGCTCATACCCGACTTGATCACGATTGTAGATCTTATGGCAAAGCTGTAGTAGTTTTCTTTTCTCCATGTTAACCCGCTGTTTCCACGCACACGCATTCGAAAAGATGGTGCTGAATTGGTATGATTTACAAATAACTCAAAAAATAGTTT
>JJRW01S0000056.1:35829-46133 GCA_001188405.1 Loxosceles reclusa
CATATTATTTCTTGAAGGTACATTTTCTGAAACCTTAATGCAATTCGCAAGAATTTGAATAAATGCTGTCGGTTTGGCAATATCGCCGAGTTGGGTATCGGGCATGTTTACTAATATATTCTGACAGTTTTGTTATTTCTGCGTAATGAAAGCGCCCATGTTTTTCATGGCGACAGATAACTGGAACGCTTTATGATATGGCATGCTTTTTAAGTACTGTGTGTTGGAGAAAATATAGCAAAACGTGCCGAGTCAACGTTGGAATGTTACCGCTATTAAAAGCGTCCACTTTGTGCTGCCTGCTTATACGTGCTAGAGTGGTATCAAATCCGGGTCCCAATACACATGGGCCAACGCAGGTGAGCGAATTGTTTCTCCAAAGATCACAACTACAACGTAAACCACGGAATTTATAATAGCAACCATATTCAAAGAATATGGTTGCAATTCAAATCCTACTTAATCATATAAATACTTAATCAATAAGAATTCAAATCCTACTTCGTATAGATTTCATTAGGACGTTCCATAACTTTTAACTTCATGAGTATGTCTGGCCACCACAGCGTGTCAAACTCTCCCTCCATGCCATGCGACACAAACCTTCATGTTTGTTTGCGCTTATATGTACTTGACTTATCGGGTGCCACAGAGCCATGGTTGTACAACATCGCGAACTAAAGCCGTACTGAGTCGACTACAAGAATCTCTTCGGCTTAACATGGAAGCAGTGCCGACGTAGTAGCAACTGCTGCTAGACCTTCCCCAAATCCAAAGGTAGGAAGGATCCTTTCCTGAGGAACACACTTTACTTTATTTCAGAGAAGGTTAATTTACTTCAGACTAAGTCTGGAAGGATCCTTTCCTGACTTAGTCTGAAACACAAGGTTTCCGCACTTCCAATCCTATGGGAAAACCCACGTCCTCAATTATGCGTTGAACCCTGCAGGGAGCAGGTTCGGATTGTAGTCCACGAATTACTGTCCATAATGCACAAGGGCTCATGGATTCCCTGTACAATATGAACAGCAACGCTGCTCAATGGTGGTCTACATTCCCTCTGCAGCATTAAAATATTAGTGAATAAATAAATAAAATTGAAGGAACGGCAAAGAAATGTAAATTGGAAGTCCTCAGTCTTGCCCAATAATTGATCTGTTCTTGACACGAATACAACGCGCAATAATTCAAGTTAAAATTCCGTTAAGGCAGGGATTTTGTGATTGTTCTTTGAGAGCCAATTTCAGCGAGAGTGTACTGAGCTCTCGACGAATTTCAGCCGCTCTTTTACTATAAAACGGTGTCTGGTAGGCCTGCTCCTCTATTGGATAGCAGTGCCTAACCATAGGGGGTAACATTGCTATCACTGCAGCATCAAGTTAAAAGAAAATAAGATCATACATTTTCTGATTTTATTTTTTAAATTATTTTTTGCTACAATTTAAAGCATGAAAAACATCAGAACTTTAGGTAATACTCAAAATTTGTGTACTGAGTGCAAACAAAACGTAATAAGTTGGAACCTCTGTATTTTGTGTGACTAACGAATTGAATTCAGTTCTAGGATCCGTTGTAAATATTATTCGTTTTGTTCTGCACTACAACATACATATTAATTGTTTCAATGAAATATGTATTACCCTGTATATTTATCACCCTGTATATTTATAAATGCACATATCAGGAAAAACCCCTAGATGTGGGGAATGAGCCCTCTTGTCTGACGTTGTGGGCACGTGACTAGGTGAAGTACAAGGTATGCAACTGGCTCCGGTAATACGGAAGGACATTTACTGTGCAAATATTTTAGAAAGATTTAAACGGGCTTGACAAGGGGTAAATTTTGATAGCCCGCAGTCTTGGAACCAGTATATAGGAAACATGGAAGTCCGTCGATGGTTTATGAGCTGCCGTAGTTATCATACAGGGTGATCCCGAATTCATGGTGCAATCTTGAAAGGTTTGTGCAAGACACTGTAACAATCATTTATTGTAGAGAATTTTCGAGAGATATTCGAGCAACGAGATCCTCATCTGAGTCAAGTGGAGCAGCATAAAAACAATATTCTTCAGATCGCCCCATAAAGGTAATACAAGCTCAATAAATCGGGAGATCGAGGTGGCCAAGGGACTGCTCCACCACGCCCAATCCATTGTTCCCCAAAAATGGCATTCGGCTAATTGCGCAAGTGAAATCTGAAGTAGGCTGGCGCCCCATCATGCTGATACCACATTCGTGTACGAATGACGATGGGAGCATTTTGCAGCAGTTTTGGTAGAACCTGTTCCAGAAAAATAAAATAACATAGGCTATTGTGTCGCTTCGGTAGTAGTTATGGGCCAATCAAAACGTCGTTGACAATACCTGCCCGCATATTCACAGGGAATCGTTGTTGATACGCCTGTTTTCACGCCTGTCTGGTGACGTGGAAAGAATCTGGTTAACAAAGTTGACGATGTAATTGCTGAAAAATTCGGTGATCCGGCATTTGTCTATTAGGAAATTGCTCGTGATACATTCAAACGCAGCCCTTGCCGTTACCATTTGCACGGCCGTATATGGAATGTATGTCTGCTTTTTCGGCATTTGCAAAGTCTCTCATCACGGTCGACAGCACAATCGAGAATAACGTCTTCCCCTATTTAGATGCATAATACCACCTACTGTTCCCTACCCGCAACAGAACCAACCAATAACTGCATTTCTCTTTTACTTCATGTATTCCTGTGTTTACGCCTCACCGCTTCACTTTCGTCCATACAATCCTCTACAATAAATGATTGTTACACTGTCCTGAACAAACCCTTCAAGTTTGCAACGTGAATTCGTATCAACCTGTATATCAAATGTGGACGAATGACGGTGGAAAGGCTAGTAACCGCCACAGCGTTGGTAGTACATGTGTCGCGAACCATCATGGAAACTTTTTTTTGCATGGTAAACCAAAATAGGCAGCTGAATACAACGAAGGTCAAACTGCGGATATCTGTGCCCACGCAGTTCACGGCACTTTGTTGGATACCGGAACCCTCTCGGCAGGCGACCACACGCATATCTCTGTTGACCCAACGTCATCTTCATTTACGACTCTGTTGGAGACGGGGACATCGGGACTGGACCAGGTTTCAATAGAAACGAGTTACCTCGTCGGGTGAATAATGATTTCTGTTACATCCTGTCGATTTTCGAGTCAGGAAATTGCGATTTCGAGAAAAACAGCTGCTCAGAACATGCACCACAAGACGTGAACAGGCCGGTAGTTGAAGTATTCTGCTACCATTAAAAATGCTGCGCTATTAAGAAAAGCAAATAGCAGAATCACATTTAGTGTACCCATGTAGTATGATGAGAGAAGGACATGATTATATTCGTAGGCAATTTTCAGACATATAGCATGAAAACATTAGTACTCAGAGCAGCTGCCTGTGGAAGAAATAGCAGCCCTAATTCGTCTGGGCATCCAGTCGAACAGAGTTTGAATGGCATGCACATGTACAACATTTCACGTTGAAGACATTCTATGCTAGAATTCAACAGTTGCTCTGGCTGGTGAGTGGCGGCGTGCCAGTCTTTTGGAAACCATTGACTTGACTATACGTTTTCTACGGGTAACAGATCTGGAGACCGAGGAGGCCAGAGCGAAAGTCGAACTCTCCTCTGTATCGATGAATGTCCGAACAGCATGGGCAACGTGCGACCCTGCATCACCCTGCTAAGCGTAGAGTGGTGGAAGCCTCAGAGATAGCCAGGGGACTTAGAACATCAGAAATGTAACAGCGGCTGTGCAAACTGACATATGCGAACAAGAAGGGATTGGGGAATGTACGCAAGGGTAACCATAGCATCACTGCAGGTGTTGTGACCGTATAATAAAGATGGATTCAATATAACAATGGTTGATCCTCTCAGTGCCTCCACACACGTACACGGCCATCATGATGCTGTACACAGAACCAAAAGTCATTTGAAAAGACGACGTAGCGCCATTCCTACATACATGTTGGTCGATAACACACCACTTTGGCGAGCCTGTCTCTGCTGTAGGGTAAAAACAGCGACAACAATGGCCGCCTAGTTGACTGCCCGTGATTCTAACAGACGTCGTCGCACTGTTCATGCTGACACTTGTCGTCCTGCTAACGCAAAAGCTCAAAATTCATGACACAGGGTAAGTGACGCAGTTGTACTATCCCGCAAGATCGTGCGGAAAACGTGTGACTCCCCCCAGGTGTTATTGACTGTGGTTCGCTGAGATCATGTACCCTTTTCTGTATGGCACTCTTGGACCCATCGGCTTCATAATCTCGTGACAATACAATACAATAAAACATTTAAAGTGTCGGTCATAAGATTACGCCCAATGCGACGTACGACATGGCGGAAAGATAAACCACAATTCTGGTAAGCCAAGATTCTGTCGCGATCAAATTCCGACCCGTACTGTTAAGCGATCCAACTTCGTAGACAAATCATAACAGCACATTTACATAAGCAACCAGTGTGCGAATGCGATTTTCTTATGAGAAATATACTTTACAATCTAGTCTTTTATACAATATATGGGTGGCGTTACTCCTACCCGCTTTGCAAGCGGGGTTTCAAATGCTAATTATTTGCACATACCAGCACGTTATATCTTTCCTGCAAATTTAGTATTTGTTGCGTGTTGTCCTTCATGGTGTAACAATTTTAATGGCTAAACTTGTGTAACGTTTGTGAATATTGTCATGGACAAGGTGGGGGCCGTTAGTTATTGTAGGATACACTGTGAAAGGAGTTGAACATGCCTATATCTTTATTAAGTAATTGCACTCAATCATGTAACGGATGTGCTCGAAAACCTAAATTGTGCTCCAGTGGTTTGAGGAGCATGATGAGGAACTTAAATTAAAACCATGTCTTCCCAGCTTTCAGGATACAGATCTTATTCTTCACGTTTGGAACGTAAAGGGAATACAACTTAGAGCTCAAAAACCACATATTCGTAATCTAAAAGGAATATGTGACCTGTGGGTGGGCATAGGTTGCAATGTTCCTCTGACCACTTACGGAGGAAATGGCAAGGCTTTCCGCTTAACATGAATACCTGCCACAAAAAATTGCATGTTGCTTTGCATACTAAGGGTGGACCAACAAGGTATATTTTTTTTGGTGTGTGATACTATGTTTTACATGATCAGTATGTACATATATGTATATATACGCATACATAAATAAATAATAAATAAAATATAAGTGTGCAGGCAAGTCCACAACTATGATTGCGAAGCTGAAAATGGAAAATATAATGAATATATCATCTAAAAAACTCTTCAAAAGTTTTAATGCCATTTGTATAACGAATTGCATTATAACTTTCGAATACTTTTTTTTTGAACATTTTGGAAAATTCCTTCATAAAAATTCTGCAGTGTTACAGAATACTTTCATAATAATAGTAGGGTTTTTACTCACTAGTCCCGATTTTTTGACCATCTACTGCGGTCTTCGTCAGGCGAGTGGCTGAGGTGATGACGGTGGAAGGAACGGCTGTACACTTCTCGTGGGGGGAGGGGAAGCGGAATTTTCCCTTGGCGAGGGTGAGTGCCGTACGCGTTGAATTCCGGACGAGGGGGTAGTACACGTTGGGGAGGTGGTTTGAGCGATTTATGGCACAGCCCTTGGCTTTGTGGGATTTCCACGACTCCAATTAGTTTAACTTCAAAATATGGAAACGATATGTCGACGACAAGTTGGTTACCCTACCATCTACGTCAGTTTCTGCCTTCCACAATCATTTGAACAGCTACCATCCCAACATACAGTTCACGCTTGAAATCGAGAACATCAACAGTTTGCCATTTCTAGATGTTCTTATGAGAAGAGAAAACAATGGAACAATCTCCACCTCCGTTTACCGCAAGCCCACCCATACGGACCGCTACCTTGATTTCCAGTCCCACCACCCCACCTGCCACAAAGCCTCTGTTGTCCAGACCGTACACCTCAGAGCTGTATCCGTCTGCGCTTCCGAATTTTTTTTTTAAAAAACGATAAACTTCAGCACACCAGGAAGACACTGAGAGACAACGGCTACCCGAAACGTTTCATACCACGTAGTTGTGGTTCATCAGATAACACCAAAAGCCAACACGTAGAAAGAGAAGTGAAAGCCAAAGTTGCTCTTCCATACATCGAACAGGTGTCCTAAACGATTTCAAGGATCCTACGGCAGGTTGGCATAAAAACTTACTACAAATCCTGTTCCACGCTCCGCAGCATGCTCATGAAAGTTAAAAACCCATTACCTAAAGGTAATTTACCAGGTGCCGTGTACAGCGTCCCATGCAAAGCGTGTGAAAAAGTGTACATTGGTAAGACAAGAAGATCCGTTTCCACACGCCTGAAAGAACACGCCCGAGCAATCAAATACCAAGACTTTAATTACCATGTCGCCTAATTCTGTGTTACATTACACCACGAGCCGGATTTCGACGCCGCAAGCGTAATTCACGGAAACATCCCCAACCGTTGCAGTTGACTATTCCTGGAGTCGTGAGAATCCCACAAAACCAAGGGCAATGCCATAAATCGCTCAAACCACCACCCCAACGTGTACCACCCCCTCGTCCGGAATTCAACGCACACGGCATTCCCCCTCACTAAGGGAAAACTCCGCTCCTCCTCCTCCCCACGAAGGCCCTAGTGGACATTCGAAATATCGCGTTTCCAACCTCCTGACCAGTGAGTAAAAACCTTATTATCATTATGTCTAACCATGGTCAATGCTTCTTTAGTAGAATACTTTCTCTTTTTCATGTTCTTGCAATCGTCACAAACAGTAGTGTTCTTTAAGCAAAAAAAAAAAAAAATCATCCATACTTTAACAAGATACGAATTATAACATTTGTTTACTATATCCTGATAACACAAAACTCTGCTTTACGACAAAAAACAAATATGCACAAAAGAAATCTATCGAACAACTACTTAAACATTTATTTACCTACAGAACGAGAATAACTACTAGCTATCTGTTGTAGAAGATCCCAGAATATTTTTTGAGACGATTAGTAATATCGATATTTATATATATATATCAAATTTATTGAAATGAAAACCTTGAAGACACTTCAGGTGAAACAAAGCCTTCGCCTTCGTATTTCAATGTACAGTACTGCACAAGAGTAATATTTTGTTCAATGTCCACAAAGAGTCTGACCTGTTTCTCACTCTCCCTCGCTCAGTGGTGTAATCCTGTAAACGTAGTTTGCGCCGAAATAAATGACAGATGCGTTAATTGGTGATTGGTACTGTTAACAATTTGAAACACTACATGAGAGGTTAATATTCAAATGTTAAATGCTCAGAACCCTTATTTAATAACATTATCCTCACCCACAGTAGGCAATAGGCTGCCCAGGTACACGTCGGTGTAGTTCACGTGGTAGAGCGGTTTCACCGGAGCTGAGAGAACAGGTTTGAAGCCCTCACGTTGAAAGACAGTGGCAAATGAGTGCAATCATAGTCCAGATATCCATGATACTAATATTTTTTAATTATCCTTACTACAACCTAAGCAATCAGGCAAGCGTGTTTGGCCTTATAGCAAAGGTTGAAGGGTTGTTAAAAAAGAGTGTCGTCCATTTTTTTTTTTCTTTTCTTATAAAGGAATTCATTTTCTAAAAATGAGTTGGTACGATGTCATAGATAATGATAATAACCATTATGTCGAAAGGCTTAAAAAATATTATTTACATTCCTAAAATTTTTCTTTTTTTCCGACTAAAAAAAACGAAAAATATGCATACGCCAATTACTTCAAATAGTTGTATTTGACGAATAAATACTTTTCATTTTAATTAGGAGTGTCGTCAGGTGAACGGAAAAATCGCAAAATACAGAAAATAAATTTACCTGAGAGAAACTATTACAGTAAGAAGAAATGGAAATTTGTCTCAATCTGTTCTTCGCGAATTATGTTGTATCGATTTTTATTACGTGTATCGAGAGTGTATTTTTGTAACAGAATGCACTTTAAACGAATTACCAGCTGTCTGAAAAAGCTGCAAAGTTTGAATACAGTAAATATATTTTGAGGAAGGAAATTTGGAAAAACCTGTCCTTATCAAGAGTGGCAGGTGCTTAGATGCTGTTTCATTAGTTTGATGTATCACAGCGTTTTTCGAAAAAAATTCTAACAACATTCGGTTGTTCATTTCCTCTTAGATGGAAGAAAACGGAATCGCTGACTCCGTGGTCCAGTTCTAAACTGAAGTCTTTCCTTCTTTTCAAAATATTTCAAAGCTGAAATGATACAACTCATCTTTCTTCAAAACTTTCGAGAAGAAACTCGGGGCCACGGAGGATTCGGTCCGTTTGCTCCAGTTGATTGAGTAAGCAGTTGGCGTCATCGATTCGGATTCCTGTTGGTCGAAGATCTTTTTATCAGTCTCTTCACGAGGTATGTAGTTTCGTGCCTTTGGGCAAAAAGAATGAAAGAGTGCACCTGATTCTTCCATGAATGGAGAATTTATATGGAACGTGAAACTTAGTTTGTTCCTTTAACTTTTGAAAGCTTCTTTCTTTAAACTTGATTTAACCTGATTCTTTTAGCGTCAAGAAAAATTGGCGCTCTTTCTTTTCTCCCACTGAACTTCTTTGGTGTTTTAAGGGGTCCAAACTCAGCACCTTGAAATAAATAACTCTGTTATTGAAAACTCTTTTTCTATTTTCTTACGGCATAAGTTGAAGTCAGAACATTGCGCAAAATGCAAAAAAAAATCTAATAGAAAGATATTGGCATAAATGGAATATCTCGGGAAAACGTATATTAAAAATCAAATTGAGCATGGTAAGAATTTCTTTAAAATACTAGTATATACTTTGCATTCTATACGGCAGTTCTAAAGTGTTCTAATGAAGGCTACATTGAAATCACAAGCACCAGTTACGTGAAAACTAACTCCATTGCACCTAACCTGAATGAAAGTCTCCTTATATTTCATGACATGAAGTAGCAGATTATTATTATCATTCCAGACATTTTCTTACGCATTTTCTTAATATTTCAGAGATTTCAGAATATTTATTATTACTTGTGTGGATCATTCCAACTGGTCTTCATATGTCTTTCTTTATTCATCACAGATCTTTCGTTTTTCTTGAAAGTTTCCTATTAACTAAGTGCCTCAGCAGACGAGAAGTATTGAATGCTGTGTCCATTATAGCTTCAGTTATTCCCTTGTTTGGTCTGCTTAAATCATTGTCACTCTCCATAAACTCTTCAAATCTGAGAAAAATTGAACTTCTGTTCCAGTTTCAATTTATCAACCTAGTAATATCAACAGACTTGATTTCTTTAGAAACCGAGTTTCTCTATTTCCATTTTTACACTGAAGTTTAGTTTAACATTTTTCGATTGTCTGAAGCTTTTATATCCTTTTTGTCGCCTTTTTAACGTTGGAGAATCACCATTGCATTCCTCCAATCTTCTGGCACATCTCTTTCATTCAAACATTTCGTGAACAATTTACCAGTTACATTTCAGCTTCTAGATCTTTTATCAGTATATCAGGCGTGTTTCCATCACTTCCTGCAGGCTTTTCTTTTTTCCGTACATCTAATAACTTACGCAAGTACTGGTGGTAACTTATCAGTATTTGCAGATTCTTCCTGAAAAACTAGTATTTCTGCTTAGTTAAGTTTGGATTAAAATGTCTCCATTTCTTTCAAACCTTTAGCTTTACTTTTTGTAATACTACCTCTTTTGTGTTAATAGAATAGAACATCTTCCGGCCTATACAAAGATTTTGTCTTGTATTTTTGAAACTCTTGTGCTCTTGAATAGTTTTCTCACAAATCGCAATTTTATCTTCTTACATCTTCAGCAATGCATTTTCTTAATGTTTTACCGACCTCCAACATACTCAATTTTATTTATTACATCATCCCTTTTAATATTCTTTTGAAGTCCTGTACACATTAAATCCCTCGTTTTCTTTGAAAGTTTTCTACTAACTAGATATTTTTGAGAACAAGCAGTATTAAATCATGATTTCATTGTAGCTCTTGTTACTCCTTTGTTTACCTTGTTCAAATCCTCTTCGCTCTCCATAAAAAAAACGCAAGCTGTGGAAATCGATTTTTCACTTCAAGTTTGAATTTATTGCTTTTTTTTAGATTAGCTATGTTAACAGATTCGATTTTGCTAACCAAGTGATTTAACTAACCTTGATCCAAAAGTTTCTTCTTTTCCATCTTTGCACTGAAGTACAGTTTGCATCTACACATTCGATGATCATTTTCAGTATTGATTTATTAA
>JJRW01S0000065.1:205732-219559 GCA_001188405.1 Loxosceles reclusa
CTTTTTGAACTTTCAGTGGTGGATGGGACTCACTACCATGACCTAGCTAACGTTCCTGAGGCAGCATGGATCCAGATGTTCCTAATGTGGATGTGGACACCGGCCAGTGGAAGCAACAGAATTATCCAGAGGGGTCATCAGGAGGAGGTGGAGAAAGCCATCCCACAGTGGACCAAGAGCATCGACAGCAGCAGCAGCAGCACCGCCGCCACCATCCACTGCCACAATCATCGGCATCGTCATTGTCTTTACAGTCACCATCATCATCATTATCCCTGGTGGTAGTAGGAGAAGGTGGTTCGAGTCACTATCCGTCTCTTAATCATCAAAAACCCACCAACAGCATCTTCAATAGAAAGGACGGCGAGATGACTCCAGAAGAAGGCCAAGACGTTTCTTCGGTGCTGGTGGTTGACCAGCATCAAAGAGTTCCTGAACGTCCACCAAGTTCCTCACGAACTCCCTGCCCGAAGTTCAGCAGCAAGAAGTGTGATTCCTGCGGGCTGGAGTTTGACACTACGAACATTTTTCTCGAGCACGTGTGTGAAGCCAAGAAGTACAACAACAGCAGCAGTAGTAGTAGCAGCTGTAGTGGCGGCAATCCGGACGCTGACAGCCGATTGTGTCCTCCTTCTTCTGTTCCTACCTCGAAACCTCTTTCAACGGGGGTCGGGGCTCGCGGCCGCAGTCCTTGCTCGGCTGCTTACAACGAGCTGTCCAACAGCTCCGCAAGTGATGTGGAGAACTTCACGGGGAAGATCGTCTATAATCCCGACGGTTCGGCATTCATCCTAGAGACCGGCGAGTCGGAACTTAGTGATGAGGATGACGAAGACTGTGTTGATGACAATCTTCTCAGTAGGAGGAATCTCCTCGGCAGGAGATCTAGTACTCCTTCGTCATCTTCGCAACAGCTGGGGGTTTTTCCCCAGATGGTGAACGCTCTTCACATCTCCAGGAATCCAGCACTCTATAGTGCGCTGTACGGCCAAGCGTACAGTTTCCTGCAAGAGAAAAACAAAGTTCCTGAGGTCCCTGTTATGCACAGTTTTAGAGTTTTTACCGTGCGTGACAAGAGCAGCGATAGTGTTACCCCAAAATCGGACTCTTCCGAAGGGGGACAAAACAAGAGGCCATCAAGCTCGGACAAAGCTAATTTTCCTATGGTAGACTATTCTTCTGTACCAATTAAACCTATATTAATGTGTTTTCTGTGCAAACTGTCCTTCGGTTACGCCAAGTCATTTGTGGCTCACGCGATGGGCGAGCATAATATCACATTAAATGAAGAAGAAAAAAATATCATGTCCGAGAAAAACACATCGGCCATTATACAAGGTGTTGGCAAAGATAAAGAGCCGCTATTATCATTCCTAGAACCGATTCCTAGTTCAAGCACGCAGGACCAGAATAGTGCCGTACGTTGTAGCACTGTCTACGCCCAATCATTGCAGAGCTCATGTTCAAGTTCCTTCGGGTCTGCGGACCCAGTGACTAGTTTGCTAAACGCCGTGTCCAGCGCAATGGCGGGAGGAGGTTTCGGTTCCTCAGCCATTACAACTCTTGTGTCGGCCATTTCCAGCCCTGTGGCAGCGCTCTCTGAAATCAAACCTGTGACAAGCGTTTGTGGTTCCAAGGCTGAAATGTCGACAACTCTTGCCCCATCAGCGGGTAGCACAAGTTCCTTGCTTGCCAGTTCCGACAATGAAGAGGCCTTAGCTCCTGAGTTGCAAGATCTGGCCACCATTGAAAGAATGGCCAAAGCGGCTGCAGCAGCAGCAGAGGCCGACGTTACGCCTACTCTGTCGCCAGTAGAGATGCACAGAGACAGAAAATCGTTTTATAACGGTAGTGGCGACACCCCTCTAACTACTACTTCAGAAGGCCAGGAGACACGACTCAACATTTTCGATTACAGCCCACATCCTAACCTACCTGCGGCTGTAACGTCTTTGTCTGGGTCGATAGAAAGGCCGATGAGCACCGGGAGCCACGAGAGTACATCTCCTGGGGTTCGGGTATCTCCTAAAAATATTCCAGCCCCTAGTCCATTGTTAACTACAGTTCCTTCTCCTGCACCAACCACCAGCAGTCCCGTCATGGTGTGTCCCCAGCATCCCGATGGCAGGACAAACGGTGTAGAGTGTCCCAAGTGTGATCTTATATTGGGATCCTCGAGGTCCCTTGGGGGACACATGACAATGATGCACTCTCGGAATTCCTGTAAAACGCTCAAGTGCCCCAAATGCAACTGGCATTATAAGTATCAAGAAACTCTAGAAATACATATGAAAGAGAAACACCCAGAAAACGACCTCAGCTGCATTTATTGCCTAACAAATCAGACTCATCCTCGATTAGCTCGAGGGGAAACATACACTTGCGGATATAAGCCATATCGTTGTGAAGTTTGTAACTACTCTACTACCACCAAAGGTAATTTGAGCATTCATATGCAGTCCGATAAGCATATCAACAACGTACAAGAATTACAGAATGGTAATATTCCAAGTGAACACGTTATGGCCCCGCAGTCGATGCCAGCCCCACCACCCATGGCAACTCCTTCGTGTCCGGAAGCAAAGAAACCGGTTCCTACAAATAAACCTAAGGCCACGTGGCGGTGCGATGTTTGCAATTACGAAACAAACGTTGCTCGAAATCTAAGAATTCACATGACCAGCGAGAAGCACAATCACAACATGATGGTGTTACAGCAAAATGTCAAGCACATGCAGCAGTTATCTGCCTTTCAACAAGCTCAGGCCGCGCAAGCACAAGCGATGGATCCTATGTTCCAATTTCACCCAGGTCTCTTACTGCCTTGTGATTCACAGCTGCAGCCCGAGGCGGCACTAGCCGATATGGCCTACAACCACGCTTTACTCATGATGGCTACACAGCAACAGCAGCAAAGAGCCATGGCAGCAGCTGCTGCCGCCGCTGTAGCGGCGACAGGCAAAAATCCTATGGGCAATCCTTTGAATTTAAGCGTACCACCTACTTTGGATTTAGAACATCCCGATCCATCTCTCAGGCCTGACGTACCTTATGATGAAAACAGTAAGTTGTACCAATGTTGCGTGTGCCACGTTTATAGTGCAGATACTGTGGAAACTCTGAACCAACACGCTCAGATGGATCGAAGTCGTCAACGCGAAGAAGAAGTCCTCATGTCCGTTGCCGGAACGTACATATGTAAACTGTGCACGTATAAAACCAATTTAAAAGCTAATTTTCAGTTGCATTGCAAGACTGACAAGCACTTGCAAAGGTTACAGCACGTCAATCATGTTAAAGAAGGAGGCCCTAGCACAGAGTGGAAATTGAAATACGCTAACGTCAGTAATCCAGTGCAAGTCCGCTGCAACGCGTGCGATTATTACACGAACAGTATCCACAAGCTGCAAATGCATACTGCCAACCCGAGACACGAAGCAAACGCGAGGATCTTCGCCCATCTACAGATGGGACAGAACGCCCTGAAAGTGGATGGCCATTACTTCCACTGCAAGTTGTGCAATTTTTCCACCAAGGCCAAGTGTAAGCTCATTCAACACGTCCATTCCATCCGACATCTTCGCCATGAAAATCTGAGGCAGACACAGCTCAGAAACGAAGGTCGAGCGATGGACGAAGATCTCCGTGATTATGTGCTGGTCAAAGAGCTCAAAGGCAATGAAAATATCATATTTGACGCAGATGTCGGTAAGTGTGTGTTTTTCCTTGCATTGTATTACGCGAGACTGTTGTTTGCGTTATTATTTGCATTTTTCATTGCAGTTTTACTTATTTGTGCAAATGTTAAGTCGCCAAATGTAATTACATAATGCCTTTTATTCTGAGCAGGATAGGTGAGCCTGAACTTCGGCATCGGTGTTGAGCGGCTAAGCCGAGGCCTTCAGGTTTAGGCCACCAATTGGGTTATCTGGGCATTTGTCCAGTTATGACGGGACAGTTACGTGCCATTGGGCTGGGTTCTTGTGACTCTGGTTTTGGGGTCCTGGGCGCGACACGAGGATAGGCATTCTGCTGGGGGTATCCTCATGTCTGCCAGATATTCAATCTTTTTTGGACAGGCGAGGTTTTGCCTCCCCTTGTAGCTTAGCTGAGAGCTCTGTACCTTATCCGGGTGTGCACTACCACGACATCTCGTCTCCGGCCGTCGCATCCAACATACGGGTGTCGCCGGCCCCGATGTAACGGTGTGAAGGAATGACACTCCTGTATGACGAGGGCTTGCTGGTGTTCACTGAAGTTGGGAAGAGGATCGATCCGAACTCTGTTGTTGTTGAAGCTATACTTTCGTACGTTCTGCCACAGGAAGGGTAAAAGCCTCCCCTTTTGGATGGTGCAGTGTATCAGGGTATTTAAGAACGACTCAGCTTTTCAGCCTTAGGTCGCAACATACTGTGAACGGAATATGACTCACGAACGACATAATTTAACCGAACATAACGACAGTTTTCCCAAGTCTTTTCCTACGATTTTAGCCATGGTGGGCAGCTTGTTGCTGACTTTCATTTTTGTATTTGTATTTGTACTTTTCCCCAAGTCCTATATATCACTACATTCGAGTGATTTTTCTTAACACCAATTTTACCACGTTTACCACAGGAGTTCTTACGAAAGATGTAATGTCCACCCACAAATTACTTCGATATAAGCTACGAATTACTCATTCGGCCTAGCTTAAATGATAAAGCGGTTTTCTCTGGGGCTAAACGTTCCCGGTTCGAATCCCGGCGTCGACATTTTTCTTCACGAAATGGCGCCCGAACAGGGACTCGCACTTGTGGCCAAGGGCCCAACCGTTAGATCCACCACTCATCTATGTCAGGTCGTTACCCTGATCTCTTTTCCAAGTGGAGGAGGATGTAATGTCTACCCACAAATGACTTCGATATAAGCTACCCAGATATGTCGTCGGCGTAGCTAAACGGTAAAGCGGTTCCTCCGGAGCCGAACGTTCCGGGTTCGAATCTCGGCATCAACAACTTTTCTTTACAATGACCAATACGTTTTATTCAACTTATTTGAAATTGAATTTAGAGTTTATTATTACATAAGAAATATTCTTTTCAGACTTATAGTTTCGATTTCTGTCTGTTCCATTTGACACAGTCGAGATTTACAAAGGAATATACGTGACTTCTTTATGATGATGTATTCTTGACGATGTACGTCGTAGGGCTGGCTGGGTTGGTCCCGGTAGATTCGGTATGAGAGCCAACACTCACTTTAAAAGAACCAGCTTTCTGGTTATCCAACGATAGTCCTTCGGCCATGGACCTACTCATATATTTGCAGGATCGCTTGCTACCCATTTCTTTATGTCAAAATAACTGAAAAGTCAAGTCCGAGACTTAAAATCTAAATCCTTTTAGCTTTCTCATTGAAAGTAAAAAAAAGTAATACAGAAATCATGAAACGAAAATATCAACTCCTGTCTCAACAAAAGGTTCGAGCACAATTCAACGGAAAAATACTCAAGTGACCGCAGTTAGTAACAAAACGTATGTTGCAGTCAAGATAGCCAAAACGAATTTGAATTCGTGCAATTTTGCACACATGTACGCTATGTTGGGCCAAAAGATGAGAATATCAACTTGAAACGTAATAATATAAGTATGCGAAAAATTTACAATTATGCCAGCAGTTAATTTTGACGTTGTAAGAAAATGTTCAACACGTGTGCATAAGCGATACAAGATACGAACAAAATGACAACTGATGAAATATCGCCGAAACTGGAAAAAAAAGCCAGTTTATCTTCATAAGCGTCTTAATATGGCGTTGCATGACTTCTTAAGATGATAGAAGAGAGAGAGAGGCAACGACGAGGCGTGCATTTAATCATGCGATCGATAACATCTTCCAGCAGGGCAATGCTGTTCCGCACTAACAGCAATACCTTGTAAATAAAAGCAAACGAATTTCGCGTTATGGTTATATCAGCTACCTCATTCACATAAATCCCCATTACCGCTGGCTCAATAAGCAAATGTTTCTTCATCTTTATCTTCTTAAAGAATATTTGCATGCATTGTGCTACTTTTGTGTCATTTTGTGAATTCAAACTCGTTTTAGAGCACGTAGCCTACATCGACCTTTAATTTTGGGCATATGTGTATTTTTAAAAACTAATCTAAGTGTTTACTATTGTTGTCTTAAATTCAAATTCTGTTTAAGTCAAAGTAACTTGTTACACAATCTTAATCTTTCCCTTAATATCTAAGGCCTGTTTTAACTTTTTTTTGTTTCATTTATGTAACTCTAAGGACTTTACCTTAACCTTAGAACCACCATCAGACTGAGGGAAAAACTTCCTTTAAATACTTAACCACTTTTCAATAACTTGTTACGAGCGAAGCTTAAGAAGTATAATCAAATGGAAAAAGAATTATCCTTCGTTTAAGAATTAACCTTCCTTTTTGCGAGAGACTACACAACTCCCTTGAAAGAACAGTCTGCATTCTGTCGTTCCCGCTGTGTTGTGATGTGCATCCTTATATCAGTGTACGTAACCACTGACTTCCCTAACGTGTCTCCTTGCGGAAAAAGCAATTAAGTAGTACTTCTGTTAGAATGGATCTCTACCCCCATTAATTCAGAGTCAGGGTGGGGTTAGCTGAATTAGGAGCTCGTTGCAACTTGTTGGTGTGTTTTTCAAATTTTTGGCATTTACTTTATACTTCACAGATGAAAACGATGAATATTTCTTGTGGTAATACAATGTCTTTTAATTTTTGCTCATTTTCAGACACGCCAGTGATTGACTTTACTGAAGAAGATAATGTGCGTAACGAAAGCCGAAACGACCAACTTGCGGAAGAGCGACCGTCTTCTGATTCACGCTTGAAAATGGCGCTTCTTGACCAAGCAAAAGTAACAAGTAATGAATCCAGCATTGTGGAAACTCAGCAGCGGGAGCAACAGCAGCAGCAGCAACAACAACAACCACCACAACAACAGCAGCAGCAGCAGCAACAACAACAACAACAGCATCAGTGTCCGTTCTGCAATTACACCAGTCACAGCGAAGTGCGTATTCAAATGCATGTTGTTGCTCAACATTCGCCCCAGTCTAACACCATTCCCTGCCCCTTGTGTCAGGAAGGCTGCAAAGACATCAGTACCTTAGAAAGTCATCTCATAGACGTCCACAATGTTACAAAGGAAGGTGTACAGCGACTGCTGTTGCTAGTTGACGTGTCAGTCATGGAGAGCAAGCAGAGCGCAATTCAAAACAAGAAACAGAATGAGGATAGTAGCTCCGAGAAGCAGTCAAGTCCTGAGCCAGAAGGTAAAACATCGCCAGAAAGTAAGCATGCAGAGGAAAATGTCGATGACTTGTTATGTACAATGTGTGGGAAAGTGTTCTCCAACGTCGACGAGCTGTTTGGTCACCAGAATGAAACTGGACACTTGGAGTTAAAGCCAACTCCCGCAGGTCTAGGGTACCATTGCTGGAAAAAGGGTTGTACCCAGTATTTCAAAACAACACTGGCCCTTCAAATGCACGTCAAAGAAATTCACGTCAAGAAGTCCCTTCTCGCAGTTTCTGACAGACATGTTTACAAATATCGGTGCAATCAGTGCAGTTTGGCTTTTAAAACGTTAGAAAAATTGCAACTGCATTCGCAATATCATCTGATTCGAGCGGCGACGAAGTGCGTGCTGTGTGGAAGGAGTTTCAGGTCCGTCATAGCATTGCAGAAGCATGTAGAAACAACGCATACGGATATGACAAAGGAACAGCTAGAGCAATACAAAGCCAGTTTGGCCAATAACCCATTGTTAGTCGGTGGAGGTGGTGGCGTCTTGGATCCGCAAACTACGGAGTTGTTAAAGAAAGAGAGCATTAGAGACGAATTGGATGTCGAAGAAATTATGGATACGGGCACTGAAAAGGACGAAGGATCACCACCTAGAGAATTCGATTGTGATCATCCGGAAGAGGTACCCATTCACGATGGCTTGAACAACAACCAAGATATTTTGGAGGATTACATCAACAGTCAGTCTGTAGCTGAAGACAGTTATAACGATCCTAACAGAAAGTACAAGTGTCATCGCTGCAAAGTTGCTTTCACAAGGCAGAGTTACCTGACGAGTCACAACAAAACCCTTTTGCACAGAAAAGGGGAAAAAATGAGCTATCCGATGGAAAAATATTTAGATCCCAATAGGCCGTTCAAATGTGAAATATGCATGGAATCATTTACTCAAAAGAATATTCTTTTAGTTCATTACAATTCCGTTTCTCATCTTCACAAAGTTAAATTAAGTATGAAAGAAAACAGTGCTTGTAGCTCTACCACGACATCGGTCGCCCCTACTAGTTCGGCTATTACTTTTCCTAGCGTGACTTCAACTACTACTAGTGTTAGCTCTTCGAGTGCAGTAACCTCGTTGTCAGAAACGGAGAAAAAACCGTTTAAGTGCAATATTTGTAAAGTTTCCTATAGCCAAGGTTCAACTTTGGACATTCACGTTCGTTCAGTTTTGCACCAAACCAGAGCCTCAAAATTACATGAATTAGCTGTGACGGGTCAGATAGATCTCAGCCACCCGCTCATTGAAAGACCTGAGCAACCATCAAGCGATAATTTGCAGCCTCAGTTGCTACTTCCACTACCGACTATGACTACTGAAAGTTCCTCTTTAATGTTGCCTCAGACCTCGCAAATGTCAAGCACGGCCGTAAGTGTTCCTTCTCCTGTCCAAGCTCCGAAGATCCCAGATCTGAAACAAGTTCCTCAGAGCATCTCAGCTTCAACTGGGACCGCTCCTATCACTAGTGCCTCACCGCAGCTTCATTTGCCAAAAGATGCAACATCCATGGCACAGACCCTGGGTGTAGTAGCCCCGGTTGCTCCTCAGCTCCCCGTCCTCACTTCGACGTCCCAGGTTTCGTCTACGTCAACGTCTCAAGCCAGCTGTCCCAGGTGCAGCGCCGTGTTTGCAACACAAGAAATGATGATGCAGCACCAGACTTTGTGCTGCCTCTTCAATCAGCCATCACCTTCATTTTTAACAAACAGAAGCAACACTCCAGGGCCTTCGCAAACGCCACAGCCGCCTCCAACACCGACACCAGAAGTACCGACTACTCAGACATCATCTGGTAGGTTTTTAAATCAATCTACCACGGAGGACGATCAGTTATCTGTTGTTCCTCAAACGACGAAAGCGAACCAGTCACCGCATCAACTGGAAAGTATTCAACAACTACCATACCATGATGGACAAAGCAATCTTCCAATTACCCAAGCCCATATAAGACCAAGATGTCCCTTTCCTCGACCACGGCCGCTTGTGTACAAGCATTTAATAGAAAGTTTTGGTTTTGATGTCGTTATGCAGTTTAACCAAAATAACCAGAAACGACGTAAAATAGAAAAGAAAGATTCGGAGGTTGTTGTCATCAAATCTGAAATCTCAAGTAAAGAAAATGATACTATCGAGAGTACTGGTTCCGTAAAGGAGGAAATTATCGACAAAGTGGATGGTGAGAAAAGCGATGTTACCGATTTACCGGAAATAAATCGTTCGGTATGCAATATATGTACAAAGGAATTTACCAGTATTTGGGTCTTAAAATCGCACAAAGAAGAAATCCATAAAGAAATGGTTCCGTTTGAGTTCTTGGAAGCCTTTGCCAAATGTTACAGGCAGGAATACGATAAAAAGAATGTCATTGAGCAACCACATCCACCTTGCGAGGAAATTATTGCGGAGGCTGCTCCTGCTCCACCACCAATTAAATCGGAACCTTCCATGTGCACGACTCCATCTTCGGCTAGTTCTTCCTCCTCTCAATTGGCTATTTGTGCAACACCACCAACAGCTTCTTTGCCCTCTCAAGCAGCAGATGTAACACCATCTGCGGCCGCGGCAAATCAGATGGCGGCACAGTTGCAGTTCAATCAGTTATTAATGAGCATGGGCTTGGGAATGAGCCTTCCGATGGGCATGAATTTGAACATGCCGTTTGCCGCAGCTATGAACATGCACCCTCCTTTGATCCCCGTGCTTCTTCCTCCACCAATGGACCCACTTATGGCTTCGGCATTTAACCATCCCGTGATGCCAAGTGGAGTAGACAGCAATTTCTTCGCTACTCAACAAAAAATGCTTCAGCATCAGCAGGCAATTGCGAACGCTCAGTCTCAACAGAAAAGAGCTCGTACTCGAATCAGTGATGAACAGCTGAAAATATTAAGAACCTATTTTGATATCAACAATTCTCCTACTGAAGAACAACTAATGGAAATGTCCGAAAAATCTGGGCTTCCTCTGAAAGTGATTAAACACTGGTTTCGGAATACGCTATTCAAAGAAAGGCAGCGCAACAAGGACTCTCCTTACAATTTCAATAATCCACCTTCGACGTTTTTGAACTTAGAAGAGTATGAAAAGACTGGGGAGGCTAAAGTTGTGTCTCTCTGTCGCAATGACTTTCTTTCTAAAAATGATGCCGACTCCACCAATATGAGTGAAGATGGCAGATGTAGCATCGTTGATGACACAGATTCCTCTCAGGAAGATAAGGATAAACAGGATGTTGAGTTCCACCCACATGAACCCGAAAAGAAAACACCTGTAAAATCAGAAGCGAGTCTGCCAAAGGCCCCACCATGTACCTCTGCAACAGATACATACTCTAACTTTCATTGTATCGATATGCCAATATCTTCGGTTAATACAATGGATCATCCCAAAGATCAGCCTGTGTATAGTTCTCAGCCGCAGTCTCCATCATCCCAACCTTCAATTAATTTCAGTTCCGTGACTTCAATTACAACGCCACTCGTACCTGCTTCCTCAACGTCGCCTCCTACTTCCGATTCTCCGCGAGCTTTTGGCAGTCCTTCGTTCTGTGGTAATCCCTCAATGAATGTAACTTCTGGAAGTGGCAAGCGAGCAAACCGCACTCGTTTCACCGACTACCAGATCAAGGTTCTCCAAGAATTCTTTGAAAGCAATGCATATCCGAAAGATGATGACCTGGAGTACCTGTCCAAGTTACTAAACCTCAGTCCGCGGGTGATTGTGGTGTGGTTCCAGAACGCTAGACAAAAAGCTCGTAAAGTGTACGAGAACCAACCACCTCTGAACACTGACGAAGACAGTGCTGGTAAATTCCAGAGAACACCGGGTCTTAACTATCAGTGTAAGAAATGCCTTCAAGTGTTTCAGAGATATTACGAGCTCATCAAACACCAAAAAAGCTCGTGTTTCAAGGATGAAAATCCTATTGCTGTTCAGATGAAAGCAGCAGCCGGCATCGTAGAAGAAAAATCGCAAAGCAGTGGTATATCAGAACCATCTGCTGTTGTGCCACGAACGCCTGATAAATTCGGGCAGAATGGCACTTACCGTTGTGACAAATGCAGTCTTGCTTTTCCACGTTTCGACCTGTGGAGGGAACATCAAATTGTGCACATCATGAATCCTAACCTGTTCCCAAATTATTCTCCAAATTCATCTTTTGGGATTTTGCAGTACGAGGCTCAGCAACCACCAACGCCACCACTTAAGAGGAAAATGTCAGAAGATGAAGAGGTGAAAGAGATAGGAGAACAGCCGAAGGATAAGCGCTTGAGAACCACAATTTTGCCGGAGCAGTTGGATTACTTGTATCAGAAGTATCAAATCGAAAGTAATCCCAGTAGGAAAATGTTGGAAAACATCGCCAGGGAAGTCGGTTTGAAAAAGCGTGTTGTTCAAGTCTGGTTTCAGAATACGCGAGCTCGAGAGAGGAAAGGGCAATTCCGAGCGCACCAACAAGTCATTCACAAGAGGTGTCCATTCTGTAGGGCTCTCTTTAAGGCTCGTTCAGCTCTGGAATCCCATCTTGCGACACGACATGCAGATCAGTACACACGTGGAGATATCAACATCGATTCACTTCCTGATGGTGACATCGATTCTAATCCAGAAACTCCATCGACATCTAACGCATCTGAAGATGTGAGAAGTTCGCTCTTTCCGTCGTTTTCCTCTGTGTCCACAATTGCTACTTCTTCCGCACCCATGTTCTCTACGCAGACTGCGGACACAGTGCAGAGCTCGATGAAAAAGTATTATGAAGATTCTCTTAAGAAGTACCTTGATGAACTGAGTGCTACAACCAACGTCCCTATGTCCAAAGAAAGTAGTACGCCTGCTGATCTTAGTGTAAAAACTCCAAAACAAGGTGATAAACCTCCTGGAGGTGATACGCCCCTTGACTTAAGTAAGCCAGTCCGAATATGCACTGAAATGGAGAAAGTCGGAGATTGCCTTCTGACTAATCTCAGTGACAAAAGCATGGAAGATGCAATGAACCGAAGTATTGTGAGTGCCGATGATGCCAGATCAGAAACCCACTCTGAGTCCACTGATAACATGGATATTGAAGACGCATCGCACGAAAGCAACCCAACATCCCCTTCGAACTCTGCTCACCGTTCTTCTAGCGCCGCCGGTAAAAGATTCCGCACTCAGATGTCAACACTTCAGTTGAAAGTTATGAAGTCAATATTTGCGGACTATAAAACACCATCAATGGCAGAGTGTGAAAGTCTTGGCAGGGAGATCGGTTTGCCGAAAAGAGTTGTACAGGTATGGTTCCAGAATGCCAGGGCTAAAGAGAAAAAAGCGAAATTAGCTTTCCTCAAAGCTTTCGGTCATGAAATGGAAGTTCCGAAGCCTCCAGAGGAATGTACTGTCTGTAAAGTGAAATACAACGTAAAATTTTCCAACACAAGTATGCAAGACCATTTGTTCTCCAAAAGACATTTGGACAACATGAAGGGCCACATCACTAATCTTAAGAAGCTGACGGACAGTCAGGAAGTTATCGATGGCCACGAGACATCCTCCGTAAATCCTGGACACGTCTTGAATCAGCTCGTGCAGTCGCAACAAAGCCATCCCCCCGAAGACCAAGAAAGGGCAGGCACCATGCTCGCTGCCACAAATCCTACTAGTCTGATGCAGCAACTTCAAATGATGGGTATTCAACAGATGCCCATACCTGGCATGAGTTTGCCTAACTTTCCGCCATCCGTTGCGAATGTTCTTGGGGGTTCAAACGGTAATAACAACGGAATGCCTGCAAGATCCCCTGCTTTGGCGTCTTCGATCTCGCCAAATGCATCGGGCAAAGAGTCTGCCAGCTTAGAGAATGCTACTACCAAGACGAGCAACAACAACGAAATGAAAGAGACTAACACTGCTGTTGCTTCTTCGTCTTCACCGAACACCACAACCACGACTGCGACGTCACCATCGGCTACCACTGCCACCACCAGGAAAGACGAAAAGAAGGACACCACTGAAGTTGTCAACGGTGGTAACGCTGCTCACCAAGCACTACAGTCTCAACGCTCTGGAAACGTTACTGATTTTCCCTTACCAACTAGCGAAGCGGCTGGCCTGTTTCCATACATGTATGCAGGGTTCCCTGGCTACTACGCTGGACTGCCTGGTGCTTTCTTTCATCCCGGCGTGTATCCAGGTAGGAATAAACTATGACAACATTTCGATTCCACATCTTAATTTACCGTAACCCATCTTCACCCATATACCTTCCCTTCACATTTTTTTTATCCCCCCCCCCTCTCGTTCTCTGTGATGTTGAGAAGATTCGTGGTGGGAATTGAACATTATCTCATCGACGAATTTGTATGTCCGGTCGGAATTCTGCTTTGAATGCCATGTATAGTTTATCATCGTTTTAGTAATTTATTAGCAATTTTTAACTTTTTTTTCCTCCATCGTGTTAAGTAACCATGAAGGTACAATATACATAGTGGAAGTATTGTCCTGGTGTTT
>JJRW01S0000065.1:264014-276338 GCA_001188405.1 Loxosceles reclusa
CTGTTATCTCACCCAACTATTTCTCTTACGATTCCTCCTTGTAATAACCAACGTACGTCTTACCCTATTTATTTGTTTGCGTAATTTGTAGCGTTTTGAATTGCTTTCTCTGCTAATGTTCATCTTTCACAGCCATGTGCCAGAAGAGGAGGCATTTGCTGGATGAAGACTTTTCTTTTCAAACACAATAAGATATAATTCCTTCAAACATTACACTATTTCTTCCAAAAGCTCTTCATTGAAACTTTGCTCTGCGATTGATTTCATCCATAATGTTCAAATCCATATAGATAATTGTTGACCAAGATACGCGGAATTGTCAACATTCTCCAACTCCATTTTACAACGTCATTGGTATCTTTGCTGAGATGAAGTTATTAAACCTAACTTTCGTCTTATTTATGTTCATATTTAACCCAACGTTTTCATTCGCTTCACAGAATTTTGATATCATACTGTAATTCTTCAGCATTTGATTTGTAGCAAAGATAATGATATCATTTGTAAATCGAAGAAGGTTCGTCTGCACGCCATTAATTCAAACCACCTTTACTCCCAATTCAGACCTTTAAAATTTCTTCAAGAACTGGAGAAAAGGTAATGTGAAATTGCATCATCCTGTCTCATACCTTTTCCAATCATGATTTTGTTTGTTTCCTTATATACTCTTTCTGATGAAATGGCGTTATTACAAACATTTTAATGAGTACATCCTTGCTCTATATGATAATTTTTCAGGATTTGAATGACACTTAGCACACAAATAGAGATAAAAGCTCTTTCATAATCTATAAATCCAATGCAGAGTGGCATCTCATATTCATTGCTTCTCTCTCCTTATATAACATTTCTTAATGCTTGTATATGATCTACTGTGATCCACTTCTGAATCCTACTTGTGCTCTTGGTTGACTGAAATAAAGTGTTTATATAGACAATATATCATCATTATACGCCTCTTTCAATCCACTGCAATATGTAGGCTTCTTTAAGGTTTCTTAAGCCTTTGAGATCCATAGACTTTCTTTTCCAAATTGCATCTGCAAATCTGAGAAACGCAATCACTCATCTCGAATTTGGTCGCTTTCCTCATTTAATTAGTTACGTCATATAGCGATCATTATATGTGTCGCTTACAGAAGTTGCGCTTTCTGCACTTACCTGACGATTTGGTTACATGGTTTACAACTTACACCCGAGGCAGATCACAAACGGTTCATATCAGGAATCGAGTGTCTTTTTCGGTTATTCATCACTTCTGGAGTTACCCAGGGTTCCAATCTAGGACCTCTTTTTTTCCTTCTGTTTATAAGTGAACTTTCATCGCTCTTCCAGATTTCAACTAGTTTACATTATGCAGATGATCATAAACACTTCAGACGCATAACATCACCAGAAAATGCTTCAGGACTACAGATGGACCTCAATCTGCTTCCGTCTGGTATAAGTAACATCAACTAACTTCCCCTTAATTTTGCGAAATGCCATGAATTTCTGCTTCGAAGAAAATATTTTCCATTTGTTGCCAACTACGCGATTTACGAAAAAGTGCTTAGGCGAGTCACCGAAATCCGTGACTCAGGCATAACATTCGTCACGAGGCATTTGTTTAGTGACCATATTAATAATATCACAACTTATGCATACCGATCTCTTGGCTTCATTTTGAGAAACAGATTCTTCCTGAAGAAGACTTCAACGTTCATGCTGTTGTACTTCGCATTCGTTCAATCCAAACTGTAATGCTCACTCACAAAAGACTTCAGAAATAAGCCTCTCAGAGACTCATCGGCGTAGTTTAAACGGTCAAGCGATTTCACCGGAGCTAAACGCTCCGGGTTCGATTCTCAGCATCGGCAACTTTTCTTTACAAAACTCGAACATGGATATATGGTTTGGAATCTCCTCTATGCGGAATATAATAGTGCTATTGATAAAGTTCAGAACAAGTACCTTAGATCCTGAGATGTTTGTTTTTCAAGCACTGTGGTGTGTGTATATAGTACGTATATATATATATAACTATATCGGATCTTCTTTCTTTTCCCTTCCGTCATTCAAGTGTAGGAGTGTAATTCACCATTTGACAAACTTTTGCATCGTCTCCTCAATATTCTCAACTTCCTTGAGCATATATCTCTGTGAATATTCCCAGAGTAGTATTCACGGACTCATCAGCTTTTTAAACTTCCGTGGAATGCAAGGAATGGCATTAGTTACTCTGCGTCATATTTCTTTCGTAAATATTGTAACGAACTGGCAATTGCTCCCGATATCTTCTTATTTCTGGAAGCAAATAAAACAGAATACTTAAGAAACCTCTTTGCTAGAATAGCATTATGTACCTGTTGTAAGATTCTTCCTACAAAAGGTTTATGTAATAAGCTGCTCCCAGATACCTGTCGGCGTAGCTTAATAGGTAAAGCGGTCACTCTAGAAATGACAGATCCGTAGGTTCGAATCCCGGCGTCGGCAAAAAGGCAAAGTTTCTTCACACTGGGTATCTATGTATTTCTGGTGTATTTCATCTCTATAATTGGATTCTCATCTGTTGCGGTAATGCGAATAAATAAATAAATATGATGCATGGCAACTCTCTAAAAATTATTTTTCTATTTTTCTATGTGCTTTTTCTAGATTTTTTTTTGTAATAAGAAGCACATTCTATAATAATGGTAAATATTACAATATTGTAGCATTTTGCTTCTTAATTTTTCTCTCGAAGAAGTTTTAAGAGAGCGTATTTTAATTGTTTTGCTTTGTGGATTTGTATTTGTCTTTTTTTTAAATCAAGCTATAAAATTCGTTGTTCTTCTTAGTAATTTGTTCATCATTTACTTGATCAAGCAGAACGGCATGAGAGATGATGATGACGATAACTTCATCGTCTCGACCACCTTAATCTTTATATTTCTTATCAATTAACCCATAGCCCGGGGTCTTCGCGATACAACCTCTCCTCACGCAAGCGGGGTGATTAGAATGCAGCTACATGAGGTATTTTTCTTTTCTTTTCGGGTAGGCGTTGTTCTCGTACACCCCTAAAGTACCCGTGACCTTAAAGCTGAATGAGTGTCGAAAGGACTTCTGAAAAATGATACTTGTGATACAGGCCTGTCTTCTTTACCAGCGGTTAGAAACGGGTCCTCAGGCGAAATTCAAACCAGGCGTGAATAATCTACAAAGTTCCAAGTCAAATTACTTGAGTCCATTCTGATTTTGTTTTCCTTGACTTTTTTCTTTTTTTTTTTAAATCTTCTAATTGAGGTTGATTAATTGATGGAGTTTTATCGCTTTGAGGATCCTACTTAACACAAGCAGTGAGGGACACGCGGAGGCAACTCTTGCTTTTCGGTTTTGTTTCTAGTAACGATATTTCAGATTTGGTTCTAGTAACGATATTTCAGTTTTGCTTCTAGTAACGATATTTCAGTTTTGCTTCTAGTAACGATATTTCAGTTTTGCTTCTAGTAACGATATTTCAGTTTTGCTTCTAGTAACGATATTTCAGTTTTGCTTCTAGTAACGATATTTCAGTTTTGCTTCTAGTAACGATATTTCAGTTTTGCTTCTAGTAACGATATTTCAGTTTTACTTCTAGTAACGATATTTCAGTTTTGCTTCTATAACGATATTTCAGTTTTCATAGTCCAGCTGTATTGTCTCTCATGGTAATTTTTAGCGATTTTTGACACTTAAATACCTTAAGAAATAATCGCTTATTTGCATGTTTTCTTTTATTACAACAAATATATATATTTTTTTCATTTTCTGCTTGGCGTTGTTCGGGTCTCCACATGCATTTCTAACATCCATTAAAAACTCATTTTCTGATTATTCTATACAATGACAATGTTCTCGTTATTGTATCTTTCAATTTTTCCGGGTTAACCTACAATTTCCTGTCTTTTTAATAGCATATTTTTACCAAATATTTTCCTAAGAATGCTGTTGAAGAAATATATTCCTGTCTAGTCACTGCATTTTCATTCTGCGTGAAAGGAATGAGGAAAAAGATCTTTCGATATAAGAACTTTCAATTACTTCAGTAGGGGGAAGATGAAACCTCGTTAACAGGTGAAATACGTTTAACAATAATACCACAAACATATAGGAGGAAAAAGTAATTCATCAGTTTTAAAAGCTACACTTAATAGCAATGTAGAGGTACCATTTGGTATTTATTAAGTAGGCCCCGGTTATTTTAGAGCATCTACGCTCCTCAACCGGAACGTTATGATTACTACTATATGCAGAGAACGAGGAGGGTAGGAGAATTATTTAACATGTTCTTGGGATACACAGGGATATGTCCGTTGATTTCCTGTGTGTCTAATGGGGAAGGCTGGCGAGTTCGACAAGGGGCAAATTGTGACAGCCCGCGGCTTCGAACAAGCATCTTAGAAACAGCAAGCTGTTGTCGTTAGTATGTATCAAAAGTAGATAAACGACGGTGGAACCACCTGCAGACGCCAAAGCGTTGGACGGCCACGTCTCATCAACGATTGTAGACGTCCGAGGCTTTCTCTCTCTTAGTAAAGCGAAATAGGCAGTTACCTGTGGCCCGAGTAGCAGCTAAATACAATGAAGGTCCAAGTGTTTCTGTGGAGACAGTTCATCGTACTTTGCTAGATATGGGACCCAGCAGCAGACGAAACTCACGTGTGTCTATATTACAATATTACAATATCATCGTAATATCGTATCTATACTACAATATCATCGTCACTTACGACACGGGTAGGCACGTGAACATCGCGATTGGACTATGGAAGAACGGAAACGAGTTACCTGGTCAGATGAACCACGATTTCTGTCATATCACGACGATGACAGAGTCAGGTTGCGGCGTCTTCCAGGAGAAAGCTGTACAGCACATGAATAGCTGGACATAAATAGGCCGGTGGTGACAGTATAATGATTTTGGGGAACGTTTTCATGGACTATCTTGGAACTGGAACGGTTACTGTTAAAGAAAAGCTGTGGACTCTGTTAATATCCTTGCTAACCAGTTACACCTATATATGGCTTCTGCGTTCTCGAACTAATATCTTCCAGGAGGATAAAGCCCTATGTCACAAATCCCAAACTGTGCTCCATTCATTTGAGGAGAAATTCCAGTTGATGGCCACCTCCCCCTATTCATCGGATATTAACCCTATTGCACACTTTTGAGATATCATGGAATGCCCCATCTCAGAGCTCAAACACCGCCTCCTTATAATTTAGAGGAATTGTGTGACCTGTGCTTCCACCAGTACAATCTACCTCCGGCCACTTACCAAGGACTTGTAGACCACCTGCCACAGAAAATTGCAGATGTTTTGCTTGCCAAGGGCGGACTATCGCGGTATTAGATGAGTAGTCATAATATTTTGGCTGGTCATCGCAAGGAGGGACATTTCTGGCTCCTGTGCTCGATTCTACATACCGGGTTGAAGGAAGTAAGCTTCGTTCTACGACAAATGAAAAGAAATCAAAGCACGGCCATCGCTCATCGGACAGCAAAAAGAGGTGAGGAATGACACATAGGGCTTGCTTATTTGACAAGTTCGTCAATCAAAAGGGTACATCCTGACGACAAGTATGTTTTGCTCGCCGTGCAAAGAGATCGTGAAAAACAAGGGACTATACGCCTTCGCAGTCCTGCTTCGACGAGATAAAGCTCGTTACGGTCATAAGATTTCGTCTGCGTTAACCCGTAGGGAAGAACAGGCAGACGAAAGAATAAAAAGAGGGTAAAAAACAAAACAAAACAAAAAGGGTCTTCTTTTTCTGATGACCACACCCGATGGTTTTTGCTATAAGATCAACGTCACTTAATTCCCAGATTCTCCGTTAAGCCTCCGGGGAAAACAGTAGGGAATTCCGGAAAGGTTCCGCTTCCAACGAACTGAATTTCGTCTGCTTGGGCTGAATCAAGTTAGTGCTAAATATTAGCCAATTAGGAAAATTCCGCTAATCTTTTGTTTTTTTCTGTTATTGGAAGAACACGATAACTACTGTTAAACCGTGACACTTTAATTCGTGCAAGGAGTGAAATATTATCAATCCAGATTAAAATAAAGAAAGCTTCGTCTTTAAAACAAACAGTAACTTTGTGTTTAAGAACGTTATAAAAGAACAAATAAATTTTTCTTAAATATTCCATTTCTTTTTTTTTCTCTCAAGTTCCAATATATTGCCCTATTATAGTCGGTTTTTATACGTATATATATATATAATGGCTGACGAGCACAAACGTCCGTCAGGAATGTTTTTGTACCTATATAAACATATATACACTGAAGTGCCAAAAGTTATGAGTTAGTAATATCTTCGTAGTAATCTTCGATAGTAATATCTGAACGGCGGGGGTGTTCTCCGCGATTTTCTCGATTTCTGTCGCGGTCGGCCGTGGTGGGCTTTTGCCTGTTGCCGACTTTGATATTTGTATTTGTATTATTTGTAAATATCCAGCTGACGGTAGCATCGCGTAAATCACGGATAAGTGGGCAGTGCATTGTCAGTTCTTTTAGTGTGGTAGAGAGTCCTGTGAAACGTTGTCTGACATGATTATGGCTACACGATGAGAATTGACTGACTTTGAACGCGGAATCCTAGTTGGAGCTTGACGCATGGGTCTTTCCATTTCTGACATTGTTCGGAAATTCAACATTTATCGATCCACAGTGTCAAGAGTGAGCCGAGAGAACCTGATTTCAGGCATTACCTCCCACCATGGACAACGCAATGGCCGACCACGGGTACTTAATGACCGCGACCAGCGACGTCTGTGAGTAGAGTAGTCCATGCTAACAGACAAGCGACACTGCGTCAAATAACAGCAACAATCAATGAGTCGCGTACTAGACACGTGTCTATGAGGTCAGAGCAGCGACATTTGGTGTTGATCGGATATGGCAGCAGAAGACCGACTCGAGTGCGTTTACTAACAACCCGACAGTTGCGCCTATCTTGGGGTCCTGAATATACCAGTTGAACGGTAGAAAAACATAGCATGGTCAGATGATTCATAATTCCAGTTGGTATGAGCTGATGGTAGGGTTCGGGTGTGGCGCAGACCTCACAGGCCATGGATCCAAGTTGTCAACAAGGAACTGTGGAAGTTGGTAGAGTTTCCATAATGGAGTGGGGCGTTTTTTTATGGCATGGACTGAGCCCTCTGGTCAAAGTGAACCATACACTGACTGGTAATCGTCATGTTCAGCTACTTGGAGACACTTTGCAGCCATTCACACACTTCATGCACCCGAACAACGATGGGGGTTCACCAGGATGACAATCCACCGTGCCACCGGGACAAAATCATTCGCGTTGGCGAATATTCTGGCGAATTCCAGCGAATGATGAGGCCACCTAAATTGCCAGACAAGAACCCCATTGAACATATTTGGGATATAATCAAAAAATCCGTTCACGCAAAAACACCCTGCCCCTGTAACACTTCTGCAATTTTGGATGGCTATACAGACATCATGGCTGAATATTTCGTCCGGGGACTTCCGACGACTAGTTGACTCAATGCCACATTGAGCCGGTCTAAAGGCGGTCCAACATGTTATTAGAGCATGACTTTTGCCATTTCAGTGTGTATCGTATAACGGTCCTTACCCAAATAACAAAAAAAAAAAAAAAACACAACAAACGGACAAAACTAACATTTCATCCGCCTCCTCAACAACAAAGAAGAAGATTGGGAGAACGAGATTTTGACACGTCAAAATGACGTTGCTCGAGAACAGAATAAAAAGGTCTAAAGAAACTTGTTTAAAAAGAGATAAAAAGTGAAGAAGAAAATATTTGATTGATGAGAGGACCCCCGTTCTGAAAACTTTAATTGAAATTTGTTGCTTTAAGGTTGTTTTCGAAAAGACTAAAAACTGCGAATCTTACTTAAAAATTTAGCCTCCTTCATGAAAAAGGAAGAAACGTTAATTATAATTTCCAGACGAAAACGCCAGTTTCAACTTGGTTCTCCAAAAGTTCTGACTGAAGTTTTTACATGCAAAGATAGTAAAAAGTTACTTTATTAAGCTACTTTGGGTCCTAAATTTTGACTGAGATTAATTAACGTTTTGAAAGAAACGTAAAATTTCTATAGTGAAAAAAACTAGCCTTAAAATAGCACAGTTGGCTTTGACAAGGTGTAAAATTGCTTCTTAAAAGATTTTAATGATTGAAGCTTATTTCGCTTGAAATTACTGTTTGTCTAACTTGTGTTTATGTGCCTATTCCTGCGCTACCATTTTCTAAATTTGAAATTTGCTTATATTTGATTTCCTGTATTTTAAGACAATCGTCTTTAAATTTTAGACCTTAATAAAAAAAACTGTTTATGGTTCATTTTCTAAAGAGTTTTTGCCGCCCACATTCTATCTCAGCCATGTGCTCAAACGTAAGAGATGCAAATGTAAAATTTACCAGCACCATTTTGCATCTCGCTTGCGAGCAACAATCGATTAAAAATTTCTGGAAAACGCATACACGACAATGAAAAAGAAAATGCCACGTACAAGTTCGAAAAGTAAGCATTAGAGTACGTGTTTTGTCCTCCCCACTTTGTCTGTTCGAGCAATGACCCATCACCAGCGGACCGAGACACATCAACATGCATTGGAAAAATATATTCAGAGAAGTCCTCTTTGTTCTTAAGTTCAATTAAGTGAATTATTCGATATGTTCCAGTTTAATGCAAAGATACGCAAAGTTCGGATGTGTGCCTCCTGTTCGGGCTTGCATTTTTTCCTTCATTTTTCTTCTTTTCTTTTAGGGATGTCAAAAGATGTATGTGCGATATACATTATGAATCTTTTGGATTCACCGCGTATGTTGTCATTGTTCATTCGACGTGTTTAAACAGTATATTCACGCATGCCTCTAGCGTGAAAGATGGAAGGAAATAGGACAGATGAACAGTGAGTTTCTCTATCGCTGTTGCAAGACACTTGATAATGTGAAATATACAGGGTGGTCATAAAGTAACTTCGCCCGATATACGAGATTTTTGCTACCCCAAGTTTGAAGGAATATGAATTAAAAGTGGCATTTACGCATTTTACGCAGAACAGTAAGAGAGCTAACTCACACCAGTTACGGTTACTTTCAAGACATCTCGAAAATTCAGGATGGCAACATTCGTGGTTTTGCATCGCAATGTGATTGGCACAGTGAAGGACCAATAATTACTTTAAAAGTTCACCGCAACAGGAAAAAACAACTGCGCAGGATCACCATCAAAGAACATGAGTGAGAACGACGTAGCGGGAAAGAACCAAGAGGAAAACATCGTGCCACACTCATCTGCATTGTCCCTACAACCATTTAGGCACGTATCGTGTCTGAATCAAAGACAGCAATTACACAACGCCACGTGGCCTAATTGGAATGCTATAAGTCATTCTGGTGATTTAAATAGCTTTTGTTTGGACCGTCTCTGGAATATTAGTGTCTTAATTATATATTGACAGAAACACTAGACAGTGTGCTACGAAGCAATGTTTGTCGCGTAATAAGCGTAAAGTGACTTTTTAAGAATAATAGCATCCTATTAACTTCATATGTAGCTGTGCATTGAATGGCAGGTTTGAAATTCTAAAAGCCGAAGAACTACATAGTGTTTACCATCACACAAATTATTTTGCTTATTTTTTATCTAGATCCGGTATTTTAAATTCTAGTTATATAATGTCACGGAATTGTTAGCATTTAAATTTATTTTTGATCTATCAGACCACACCGATGATTAAGTCCTCTGAATGTGTGTGGTGGGAGTGGTGGTGTGGGGGAGGATAAAGAGTCACTCTCATTGCTCACAATTATCATTCTTCGTCTATTAGCAGTCTTGACAGAGAAGATGCCGAATAAAAGACAAATAATTTTTAAAATGTAAAAAGAAGATGAAAGGGCCCAAGGGCGATTTTCTGAAGATTGCCATTTGCAACAGGTGGGGATCTGAGAATTAACGCGTTTAATATGTCATCTTTGGGGTAATTATCTTAAGAAAATTATTTTTTTCTTCGAACTACACGTAGTTGTTTCGTCACTCAGTTTGTACTATTCGTCGTGATTTAGTTAAGCACAGTTATTTTAGTTAAATAAATTTTTCACGTTGTTTTTAGTGCCAAAAGGAGTTAGATTTTTGGGTTTTTACGTGTGATTTTAACATTGCCGACAACATTTCATGTGCTTCTTATCGTTAGCTTAAGACCTTTGTTTTGTCATCGTTCACCGTTCTTTTAGCCCCATTTCTGCTTCTTAGTTTTCTCACATAGCACATGAAGTTGCTATGGCGTTACAGCGACGTCGCAATTTCACATTCTAACGTTTCTACAATGTCGCAAATTCAGATCTTATTCACAGCACATTTCTGACGTTTATCCAACGTCGCAACTTCACATTCCAGTCACATCACATTCTGACTTTTCTACAACGTCCTAACCTCGCATCCTAGTCACAACACTTTTCTGACGTTTCTACAACGTCGCAACTTCTCATCTTAGTCCCAACACATTTCTGGCGTTTCTACAACGTCACAACTTCGCATCTTAGTCACAACACACTTCTGACGTTTCTACAACGTAGCACACATTGTGACATCATTACGAAATCACACAGAGATATCGTTGTTAAGCTGTTAAAACTTCACATAAAAGCACGATATTCCATCGTTAATATTATAAATCAAGCAAAATTCAACTAGCCATTGTCTGACTTGTCTATACTGCCATTGTTACAGCGTGATTTTTGAGTGAAATTGTTGCAGCATAATAATAATTTTTCCTCGTTTCCTAATTGATTCCACATTGTGCGCGAAGTTGTATTTGCGTCAAAAATGGACGTTGGCGTATTCGGCGAGATATCTCAGGGTACCAACACTCCACCACCAATGATGGACGAATGCAAGCTGTTGAGGGCAGCATTATGGCCTGGGGAATGTTTCCCTGGCATTCCCTGGGTCCTGTCATCTCTGTGGAATGCTCTATGGACCATATTAACTGCGCATTAATTCTTGAATGAACACGTATACCGTTACTTGCAGATTGTATTCAGCTGGGCAGGTGGCATCTTCCAATACGCCAATGCAACGTGCCATACAGGTAGAATTGCACGTGAGTGTTTGGAAGGGCACGAGAAGGAATTCACAAAACTTCTTAGGCCCACAAATTCTCCGGACTTAAAACCAATTGAACACCTGTGGAACCACTTTGGTCGTGCCATTCGCTCTATAGATCCTCTGCCACGCTATTAAATGCACTGAAAGCAGTATGGCGCCATATCCCTGCGAATACCTTCCTGAACCTTGTTCATTCACTCTCTCAGCCCGTCTCCGTGCTGTCTGTGCAGCATACGGAGCATCTGGATATTAGCGCGACTGTGTATAATCGGCACAAACAAAGAAAAACTAAAAAATAGCTTACAAAATTTTGCGCCAATTTTAATCACAGAAGAAAATTCGTAATACATTGTAAATTCTTTCAGAAACACTGTTTATTCACCTGACTGGATGCATTTCTCGAATCGTTGAAAAACTTTATCCACATTACACATGAAACAGTGTAAATAATAAAAGGGCTAGCTGTGTTCTATTATTTCTTTTCTGAACGAAGATTTTATTCAATAAGATGAAATAAAATCTACGGTTCCTTGGGTGGTTTGTTTCGTGTTTTCATCAAATGCCTAATTCTTTTCCGCTGGGGATGTTGCCATGCTTGACATTCACCTTTGCTCCGGTAGGCATCAAGGAAGGCTGCACACCAGGGCTTAAAAAGCGCAACTTACAACAATCGGAGCCGAACGTGGTCCGAATAAAATTTTCTGTAACACAAAAAACGGATGCCCAGAAATTGAAAATCTATTGCCGCCGTTTGAAAAATCACCAGCGTGTTCGATTCGGACCGACGAGACTAGAAACTGATAGCGATATCGGAACCGATAATACGTCAGCTAATAAATGATGCATTCTGTCAAAAATGCGACCCCCCTCCCTTAACTAGAAACGAAAAAAAAATGTATAACGGTCGGGAGGGGGAACCAACACCAAAATAAGAAAAGAAAGAAAGATAGAAAAAAAAGGAGTATAACATCCCGACTTATATCTCACAAAAATCGTTCGGAAATTGAAACAAATGGCAGTTTTTGGTGAAAAGACTTTTTCATATTTTTTCCCTCCCTTTCCGTGGAGGGATTTTTTTTTTTTCCTCCGTCCGTTTTCCGATCTTTGGACTCGGTCTCCTTTTTTGGTGGGAAAGCGAAAAAAAGAAAAAGAAATGTATAGGTAATCGAGCTTGAAATACCAAGAAACTCGGGAAACCGTATCCGTAC
>JJRW01S0000066.1:113951-127539 GCA_001188405.1 Loxosceles reclusa
TATTATTGTTATTATTATCTGTTGTGATGTGACGTCCTGACTGGTTACTTGTTTCTTTTGTTCAGCAGAGGCGTGTTCGATATTAAGCTTGTGACTCGAGTTTTTATGTTAATGTGTTACAAAGTTTATTTCGTAAAAGCTTTTGAAATAAGTTGTTATTAATTGAGTGGTGATGATGATGATGATGATTGATGTTTTATGGCTCAAGGACCTATTAAGATCATACTGTGCCAAACACGAGATTAACATGAACGAGGTGAAGACAAACACACACACATCCATGCCGGTCGGGACTCGAACCCGGGCTCCTCAGCACAGTAGCCCGTCACCGGTACCACTGCGCCAATGGAGCGGCTATTAATTGAGTGGACTGCAAAGAAAATAAAATTCAATTTGCTATAATCTAGTAACTATCTGTATGAGTTTTAAGCGATTGTTCCAGCTTTGGAAATGTTGCCATATGATACAATTTGATCACTGTCTTGTCGGAGTTAAGCCTTATGAATTCCTTTTGCAACCCCAGTATTAAATCACAACCAGCTGTGACTGAGATAATGATTTCGATTATTACAGAGCTTACGCACGAGATGAACAATAGTTCGACTACAAACCAGGTGATAGTCGCTGATGATATATGTTCAGTCGGGGGTTGTTAATAACATAGTGCAACTGGGCGGGCGGAGCGGCTGAGTAAGATGTTAAAATTGGATATTTCGTGTGCGCATTCCAACATTGCGCACACCGACGGGAGGCAGAAGGACGAAGATTGATCAGGCAAATTCGAATTTGTCTGCTAAATTAATTGCGTAATTTCGAAGCAAAGGGCCATCGCTAGTGGGGCATTCGCTGTTTCTACAATGTTGACTGAGGACTGGTAATTACCGCACATTCGTTGCTGGAGTATGGAAAGCATCGGAGTCGGCAAACCGATGAAAATTCCGACCATCAATGGCTTTTATTAATTCTTTGGTCCCTAAATTGCAAAACCAATAGAAAAAGGTTACTGCTATAGAATAGCAATTGCATTTGGGTTTCTGCAGATGTACTTAGTGTCACTGAGAATGATGCTTTGACGCTTTTAATGCGCCTGGTGTTGTTCAGTAGGAAAAGCCGTTTAGGGTGAAAAGCAAATAACGATAATAATAAAATAATGATTACATATTCACACAGTTGGGAAAGGGTGTTTTCCTCCTGTACTTCCGAATTTTTTAATGTAAAAGTATAAGGTGTTCTTCGCAGACAAAACAGCACGCTTCCCATGCTAATTGGGAGGCTCATAGAGAAAAAGAAACCCAGGTGTCGAGTCCCAGTGATAATAAATGATGAATCATAATAATGATTGATGGTATAATATGCTGATGATAAGGTTGATTATAAAGAGGGTTGCTAATAGCAGGGTAATATACATTAACCCTCCAACCGGCATTTACGAGATATCTCGCGAATCTCATTTACCTTATCCCCACATCATTTTCCAAATATTTCATGGAACTGATGGATTTCACCCTTGAAATTTATAAGGTATCTCCAGCAATATGTCCTAATCCCGTAGCAATGACAAAGGAATTCATCCTTCAAGGAAAACACTTGCATTCTCTCTCTCTTTTGCACACAACAAGAGTTTTCAGTTCTCACTCAAGGCGGTTGGCGAGTTAACATGCATGGAATCAAGGTACCCTTATCGTAAGGAACAAAACACTGAATTGATTGGCATGTAACGTGAGTAGCAAACGCCCTTTGTCAGCATCGGAAGTTGAACCTGGATCGTTCAACTCCCGAGTAATCCTTTTCCCAATTGAGATACCCTGACGGTTGTCTTGGCAGCCTTTTATCTAAATCATTTTTGGGGGAGGATCCTCCTCCACGTTGAGAGAGAAGCCAATGCACGGAACTGACCTCGAGTGTGTACCCCAACGGCCAAGGGTCCGTTACCACAAGTGCGGGTCTTTGAGTTCGGGCGTCAATCGTAATAAACGCCTTTTGTCTACACCAGGACTCTAAACTGGATCGTTAAGATCCGGAGTGACCGTTTTCCTAATTAAGCTACATTATCTCTGGGCAGCACATTATCTAATGTTTTTTGGGGGAAGGAAGGGGACATTACTCTTGATGAAGCTATATCGCACTGCTCAATGGAGGAAGGTAATTTAATTATCGCAAAATTTAATTATCGCAATATTAGTAAATTTTATTATCGCAATAATGAATGATTTATCACAACAATTCACACTGTGTGAAAACATGAATTGTTGGTTTGTATAATGTAGAAAGATTTTTATGTCTGCACTCTGTGTTGTATATGTATGTGTAAGCTAGATTTTAGTGTTCTACTGAGGAACAGATAATACGTAAAATCAAAAATTTAATAGCACAAATATAGATTATTTCGTGCCCACATAGTATGTGGATTTACAGGTAAATTTTCCCCTGCCGCAATGTTGGTTTTAATGGCGTTAAAGATCCCATTTCTTCCGATAACTAGTGGGTAGTTTATAGGATCTCTTGCCAGTGTGTATTGACCTATGTGCGGTACTCAAGTTACGCTTTCGGGAACACAAAAATTGTGTAAAAAAATCAAGAAGCTTGGAGGTCGGCTATTGCTAAGCATTGCTGGGACGAAGACCACTGCTTCATCTTTTCAGAAGCTAGAATTATAAAACAGGCCCGCTCACCATACGACCTCAAGCTCTTAGAGGCATTTTGTATTTTGCGTGAGAAGAACATTTTAGTCAATTCCGATTGCTTCAATACTTTTCCTAGCGCTTGGAACCCGTTTGTGGCCTCTAGAGGGCGCTCCGACTCAGAGTTCCTCCGCAGTATCTAATACAATCGACAATGTTAGTTCTTGAAGCGTATGTGTCGAGGTAACATCGTTTGGATTCGTGTCGCCGTTTTGAGAAAGATAGCTCTATCAGCTATCGAAACCTAGGTCAACGAGTTTAACGTTGAAAAGTCTGCAATATGGAAAGTATGGAAATCTGAAGTATGGAAAGTCTGGCAATAAACAGTATTCTTTTCTTAAAGAAAAAATGTATTATTGTGAAATAAGATCACCAATTACATTTATGAAACATCATTTACTTCTGTTGACATATACCAGAATGTTTCAAAATTTGGAAATAAGACCAATATTTCTTTTTTTTTTTCAGATAAACGAAAGCTCAATTTTCCATTACCAAACGAGCCTTTACTAAGTCATGAGTAATAGCAACAACGTGAAGTTGGAGATGCGGTGAGTCGATTGGTCTTCCACAGCAATCTACTTCTCCCGATCTTGGATATGACATGGAATATGCGTATGGCTGCAGCATGTGTCGCACGGATTGTCGCTCAGTTCCGAAACCTTTGATGCGTGCACCACTTAGGGATTCAAGCTTTGCAGAATCAAGATCTGTGACCTTGAGGTAAATTTTCTTGCTTAAAATAATACTATTAGAAAAACGGCTTGGTATAGTTGAGAAGGTCATATCTTCTTTCATTTTCATATATTTTACTTATTTGTTACTTCAAATGCAAATACGAATACAAATAATGAAGTCAGCTATAGACAAATGTTCACCATGGCTGACCAGTCTTTCAGGAGGGGAAATATTGAGAGAACGTTCCCTCTTGTCAAGCTGTGCACTTTAAATAACTACAACCATAACAGACTGTCACTCCAAACAGAAAGCATTCCACAATCAATTATAAATCAAATCAAATTATAAATCAATGCAAACAAAACATAAACAGAAAAACAATAAAAATAAATTTTCGGGAATGAAAACTGCCGTAGTGAAAGTAGTGTTGGAGGAAAACAAGCCCCCAACGTCAGATATACTGTTATAAACAATTCTCTGTCTAGTATTCTTTTAAAACCCCAAGCGACTTAGTCTGTACAAGAAATTTCAAGAGACTATTGCACTTATTCACCACTCTATTTGGGAGAAATTAATGCCTCTGCACTTTCGTTTGCTCTTTTCCTTAGTTTCATACCGGGGCTCTTAGTAATCCCACACACACTTCTATTAAAAAAACCCTCATCCATATTATCATAACCGTGCAATATTTTATACGTCTGGATCAAATCTCCCTTTACCTTTTGTTCCTTGTAAAGAAAAGTTTTCGACGCCGGGATTCAAACCCGGAGCGTTCAGCTCCGGAGGAACCGCTTTCCCGTTAAACTACGCCGACGGGTTAACTGGGTAGCTTATTTCGAAGTCTTTTGTGGGTGGTCATTACACCTTCCCCCACTTGAAAGAGAGGTCAGGGTAGCGACCAGACCTCGAGTGATGGACCAAACGGTTGGATCCTTAGCCACTGGTGTAAGTCTCTGTTAGGGTGCCATTTTTGCAAAGAAAAGTTGTTGAAACCGGGATTCGAACCCGGAACGTTCAGGTCAGATTTTACAGGTTAAGCCACGCCGGCGGTTATCTGGGTAGCTTATATCGAAGCCATTTCTGGGTGTACATTACGTCCTTTCCCACTTGAAAGAGAGGTCAAGATAAGAGTGACCTCGAGTGGTGGACCTCTCGGTTGGGTCTTTGGACACTGGTGTGAGTCGTTCAGTTCGGGAAACCTTTTGAAAAGTAAAGTTGTCGATGCCGTGATTCGAACCCAGAACTTTCAGCTCTGGAGGAACCAGTTTCCCCTTTAAGCTACGCTGACGGAGTAACTGGGTAAATTATTGCGAAGTCTTTTGTGGGTGGACATTGCATCCTGTAAACTTAACATATCCATTTCTTTTAATCTCTGCATAATCCATGTACTAAAATCCATCGACGATTATAATTGCCCTCTTCAGAACTCTCTCTAAGCAGTCGATGTCCTTAATGAGTACCGCGCCCAAAATTGAACTTCCTGTTCAAGATGAGGGGCCTATGAGGGAAACACAACTTCTTTCGCATGGCACGTAAAGTGACATTTAAAAATCCTTAGATTTATATCCTGGTTCAAAGGTAATCGAACAAAACCACGAATAGGTATATAATTTTCTGCTGAATTATTTATTAGAAAGGAAAATTTCTCACGGACGTTTTCATAAAGTTGTGTGATTAAACTTTCTGCATGTAATCATTAATATTTTTCCTTTAAGAGTCGAGAAAAAAAGAGCTTTGTACATACTGCCCTTGTTCAATCACTTGTGAAGGTGGGTGTATTTGCAACTACCAGGCACTGAGGGCCAAATTTAAAGTCTTTAGTCAAAAATAATCCTACTGCAAGTGTTTTACCTCCTAACTGATGGTTAAATTCAAGACTAAATCTACCAAAATGCAGCAATTTTCATTTTGCAGTGTTATATTTCATTATAAATTTGTCAGCCCACACTGTTTGTTTGTTTAAGTGCGTCTGAAGAACCTGAAAGACATTCTGGCAATTAGTGATCTGCATAATATTTGTGACATCAGCAAATTTGCTAACAGATAACTCAATACCCACCTGTAAGTCATTTACATACATTAGAAAAGCAGCGTTTCTAAAACCGGACCCTGTGGAACACCGCTTTCAAAAGTGATCCATTATGAGTATTGTACGTTGACAACGAGAGGTCAATCTAAATAACTTACTACCAACTCCAATCACCTTGAGACCAGCAACTTACCGTTGAACACCTTATCAAAAATCTAAACGTTCTGAAAGTCCAGGTAAATGATGTTAATGCTATTTTCCTCGCCCAGTCCTTTGGTTACACAATCATAAAAGGTTTGTGGTGGAAGACTATTTGCTTTTAAATCCATTTTACGAATTAGCAATCAATTCATTAGTTTCGAAAAAGTTTGTTAGTCAGCGTTTAACAATGGACTGCACTAGTCTTCCTGCAACCAAAGTCAAGCTTATTAGCCAATGATTATTTACATCTTTCTTATCACCTACTTCAAATATGGGGACATCATTGGCTAATTTTCCTTCCTCGGGAATATCGACTGTCTAAATGTATGCACTGGATTTCCAGAATCATTTCAGCCACCTCAAGTGATACCCTAGGATATATTTCATTTGGACCAGGTGCCTTAGTGCACAGGGCCCTCATACGTTTATTATGATATTATTTAATAACAGGTAATTAAACGAGCGAATCATCTCAGTCTAGACACTTGGTGTGATTTGTCGAGCTCGAGTGTTTAAGTTATTTACAAAATTTAAATTTGTTTCATTAATAGCCACATGCCCAGTCGTAGAAAAGCAAATTTAGTTCCTTATACTGGAATTATTTTGTAGGCAGATTGAAGAATGCAAAAAAGGAATGAGAGCAAAAAACAAAAGTATAAAAAAGAACAAAGAAGATAAAATGGATAAATATGTATGTCTTACGTATAGAGTACCAAGCAACGTCAGTAAGTTCCTAACAAAGGGTAGCTTATAAAGTTTCAAAAGTAAAAAAAGTTGCTGCCAGAAACATAAATAATTAAGGATTTTAATATCCAAGAGTCAACTGAGAAGTAATTTATGAAGTGAAACTCTTGTTGAAAGAAAATCATCCATCCCAAAGAACCATCTGTTTGTTATGAAGTTTTCACATTCACGTGGGCCCTCTAATGAAGATGATGAAAAGGACATTTGTGTACCATAAAATATAAGTAACCTTTAGAAGCCTAGCATAGTAATGCATACATTGAGGAAGAATTATATTGTTCACCAAAGTGATAACATGCGTTACCCAAAGAACAGATCATTACCAATGAGAAGAATTTTGGAATGTGTAAATATTTCAGGTTGAATCAAGAACTTGAAATTTGTTGAAGATAGTTTTAACAAATTCTATGAAGGAGATGGTCTGCTGACTTGATTTCTTATCGAAGATTTTTGAGGATGAATATAATTTATATCCGAGAAAGTTGGACAAACTCTCTTTCCGGTTTGAAATAAGAACGGTTCATTAGTACATGATTTATACTTGTTTTTTGTGGACAACTGTTTGTGGACTTCTATGTGTGAGTGATGCTTCTTTCTTTGTGAAGCCGAAGATCTAAAGCTCGAGGGGGAGGGAAACCTGCCCAAACCTGCAAATGTTTACTGTAGATAATAGGCTGCTTAGCAACTTGTAGGTGTAGCTTAATTGTGAAAGGTGTTACTCTGGAGCTGAACGATCCGGGTTCGAGTCCTGGCGTCGACAAAGGTCGTTTGTTGCATTTTCCGAAAGTGATTTGTTTCATTAAAATTAGAAACTTTCACTAAATTTGATTTAATAGTTTTCATCCTTTCAATAAGACCGTCGTTATCCCATGAAGGACACGAGTATAAAATAAAACTTACTATGGGTTTCCTGTAGTCTTGCAGTTGACATATCATTAACTTGTAGTTTACTTACCTTTTTACTTTACTTTTATCTCTTTTCAATTTTACGTTTAACTCTTCTTCATATAGGACCCATAGATTTTGCATTGACTTTAGCAGTTATTTTCATACTTTAGTTCACATCAACATGAAAAGTTAAATGCAATTGACAATGCATTTCCAGTTGAGACAGTTGAAGATAAAACGATGTTTGACAAGCAATTATTTCACCTTTACTCTAGGACAATTTAGTCATGTTAGTTACTTTGTAACATTCCTAAAGCAGCTCAAGTTGATATTTAAATTCAGTGAAAAATGTGAAATGACAAGAAAAAACTGTTTTCTTTATTACATGTTTATAAATTGTGAATAGGTTTTGATTCTGGATAAAAATGTATCAAATTCTGGTTTATTGTGAGTTTATTTGTATTCCTATTTATCACTTGTAAGAAGAGTTTTATATTTCATTTGCGATACACACTTCAGTTGCATCATGGAACTTCGTTCCACAAACAATCAGAACATTGTGAATTATGATACACTTCACAACGTTTCTTCTGTAGTTTTTGATATTATCTGTATATGTCGTGAGGTCCCCCTCCACAAAAATATATAGATGATAAGCTGACCCTGCAGCGGTCAACATAGGGCAATTGGTAGAGCGCTCGCTCCGAAACTGACGAACCTGCAGTTCGAATGCCGGTGTAGACAGGGCGTCTTCTTACAACGTCCGTGTTCCTTTTCCTCTGTTTCATATTTCAAATTCGAGCATTTGTATAATATCGCGAAAGTGAAAGGTCTTCTTCACGGTATGGAGTTTGTCGACCTACAATCTACATATTTCTTATACGATGATTTTGAAGACGGGTTTACGGTTTAGTATCAGGAGTAAAAGATGAATCATTAAGTGTCATCAATCTTCCAATGACCTCAAGTACTACCGTTTCAACTCTCACAGATTGAAGCATCTGACAGGTTTCTTTCGCAATTTCTTCCCTTTAGAATTCGAGATATAATTCATGCATTTGCATTATTAGCATTTCCTATTAAAACCTCTAACATACACCTGACATCACTTAAAAGCACCGTTATTTACGAAAATAGCCATTGGGTTGAAACCACGGTAATGAAGCCTGAACATTTACAGCTCCTTTTCACAACGCAACGCAATTAATGTGGAATCCAGGAAAAACAAATTTAGCCAAGGTGGCAGAAGAGTGGTGTACAGGAAGAGAATTCTGGAAGGCTCGCTTCTCTTTTGAACTTCCTTTTCTGTTAGCATTGCAGAGGAATATAAATCATACCGGATTCCCATGTCCGAGTAAAGATTCCCCTTTCCTCTCCGTCTTCCACGCTCCGAGGAAAACTGTTCGGAATAGCAATTAGACTAAAATATATTGTAATGAGATTCAACTCTCAACGAAATGGTTTTCTTTATCTTTCGCTTGGAAGGAATTTCCGTCGGCTCTTTACGCCCCCCCCCCCACGACCCCTCGTCTTTGTTTGCTTCTTTTTCTTCTGCTCTTCCTCTGCGAAAACGAGACTGTTCTTCCATTGCCGTGATCCTCAATTGTTCCCGTTGGAATAAAATGGAACTAGATACTGAGCAACGGAAAAAGTGGGAATAACTCATTGAAGAAAACCGAATGAATTATTGGCAAGGAAAAAACTGCGAGCGAAAGAAGGAATGTTGTTCTTTTTGTTGGGGGAGAAGCTCCTTTTACCCCTCTTATGTTTTTTTCCCGGAATCCATGTTTGAATGGCTTGTCGAGCGGGGTGGAAACCTTTGACTTTTTGGCTGGGATTTATGATTTAACGTTCAGTCTTTCCCTTCTTTCCCCCCTCTTTCTTCCTCCTTGCCACAATTTAGCAATTGAAAACTATTCAGCAACTCTTTTTTGTACTAACTTGCGAAATCGAAATTTCTTGCCATTTATTCAAAATGGCGATGTTCTTTTCGAGAACATCGGAGAAGAATGCTAGAACAAAATCCCTGGAATGATCCAAACACATCGTTCTAGCATCTATCAAAAAGAAGCAAACTTGAATATTGGATACATCATATGGTCGAACGGCAGGAACTTGTTTTGGAATTTTCCAAAGTTCAATTTCGTGTTTAGGAATGCGGATTTCAGCGAATAAATGCGTAATATGTTTCGTTTATATGTTAGTTTGACATTATGGTAGCATAACATCAGCAAAGTGGTTAATCAGAAAATAATTTATCGGCTGATTTAGACATTGTGTGGGTGTGCATTTGTTTAACGAAAACTTACTTATGTACAAGGTGTTTCAAAATATCTTAGTTGAACAACAAAAACAGTTGAGCAACAAAAACAAGTCATTTCTATACAGAAAGTAATTTATATTATCTCATGTAGTTGTAGCACCATAAGGTGTTACAACTACAGAAAAAAACAAAAAGAAAGGAGATGAGTTATACAAAATAGGTTTATACGCTACGGCAACTATTTACTACGCGTACAATTATAATTGTTTACATGTCAGGGGTAGTGTTCGTAATTCTTGCCAGCCTCAGTGCATATGCATCACAACGTCAACGCATGAATTGAATACATTCCAACATAGCAGGCTTCACACGCAGGAACTGCTGCTTGAACGACTCGTGTGACGAGGTCCACGTCAACCGTTACGGGAGTCCAGTCTCATTAACTTTGTATAACACCGGCAAAGAGGTGTAAGCTGCTCTGTAAAGCTTGCTTAAACATTTTAAGAAAACTGAAAAACAATATAAGTACAAACTGAACCAAAAGTCTGTAAAGACTTTTGAAAAATGTATTAAAATTAAAGGTCGTAAGAGGTTGCTATTTGCACGAAAAGGCATCTTTTAAATTCGCATTTGTGTTCCCGAAATAAAAAAAAGAATAAGTCAGAAAATTGCCGATAGGTGGCGCTGCTCCACACGGGGAATATACACTATGTAAATGATGTTTCATTTAAAAGTTCCTGCTTTACCCGTTCATTTGGTTTTGCATGACCTCCGCGATCGTTCGATTTGACCCCTGGCCGATTTTTGGCTTTGGAGCTATTTAAAGTCTCGAGTGTATGTCAATGGCCCATCGTCTTTATCAGAATTAAAAGATGCCATCCGTGTCGTGAGATTTCTACCTTAGATGCGGATATACTTAACGCCTCGGTGACGGCTGATATATGACACGCTTACATACTGAGGTTTCCTCTGGTAGGGGATATACTGAACATTTGTCACTGTAACAAACAACATTTGTAAAACATGTTAAAGTGTAGCATGTGTAAACAATGTTAAAAGAAATGATAAAACCTAATAAAAACGTTGTAACATGTGTAAAAAATGTAAACCGCGTGAAAATATGTTAAAACATTGTCACATGTGTAAACTATGCCACACAATATTCACAACATCTTCTGTTTGCAATAGTGCCGCGCCACCTATCAGCAACTGTGACTTTTTTTTATTGCGAGAACACAAATCCGGATTTAAAAGATGCCTTCTCGTGCAAACCGCATCGTCTTACGACCTTTATTTTTAATGCAGTTTTCAAACGTCTACAGATTTTTGGTTCAACCTGTACTTTGTTTATTGAACACTGCAGGTATTTTTTCCTCTCATAGTGTTAGTGTCTTGGTTTAGATCTCGGTTGGTTTGTTACCAAGTTTCGAATGCTTTTCCTTAAGGGTAATCATAAAAATGGTTTCGCAAATAATGAAAAAAAAATAGAACATACGCAGATCATTAGTTATGATGCTGCCCACCTTCTAGTGGTACAGTGGTCCTTTTTCTCGTAGGCACACCATGAGCCAAATCTCATTCGAGTCCATTGGTGAGCGATCCACCTCCAGAACACACATTATGCTTCCACACTCCCTACCAACAAGTAACTGGACATCCCTGCAAACGACGATAATTGCAATCCGGATACTCGTCACGCCCGTTGCTGTTAAATAGCATGTGGAAAACAACAACGCCGTCAGTCGCAAGCAAGATGCCACGCACTTCGGAGCTCTTTGATTTTGAGAAAGGTGTAATCGTCGGGTATCACAGAAATCGCCGATCCATGTGTGACATATCCAGCGAGCTGAAGTACTCAAAGTCGACAGTGGCCTACGTGTTTCACAAGTGGAAGGTTAGCGGTGACTGTCGGAATGTGCCCCGACCCTGCAGACCCACGAAACTGGGAGTTAGAGACCGATGGGTGCTGTCCAGAGAAACTCGGAAGAATCGCGCCCAGTCGATGGCAAAGTTTTCAGTCTAGAAATGCTAACTCCATGGGCCCATCCCCGATGCTGGACCACAGTCCATTGATCTCACCACAACTACCTTGATCCTAAATAAATAACTAACTTAGAAATAATCAACAAACATAGAGACTTCTGGGTCTGAGTGCCGCGTATTTGGAGCTCTCGGTCCCAATGTTTCGACGTGATTGCACACATCTTCTTCAGGAAACTGAAGGTGAAATGACAAGCTGGATCTTGAACAGTGTATTTATACCTATAATCTGGGATTACCCAAAATTCTGGGAATACCCAAAATTCTTGCGATTACCCAGAATTCAACAAACTCCTGGGAAATTTCCAAGTTTATGGAAAAACCTTATGATGGTCTGAAAAGAACTGGTTTCCATATGTTGGATAGCTTCATTCCATCATCTCTACTGAAGTTCTTCGAGTGGTTTAGAATTACTATCATCTCTTGAACCAATCTGTACTCTGTCTTAAACCAATCAATAAATACTCTGTTCAAGATCCAGCTTGTCATTTCACCTTCAGTTCCCTGAAGAAGTTGTGTGCAATCACGTCGAAACGTTGGAACCGAGAGCTCCAAATGACGCGGTACTCTGACCCAGAAGTCTCTATGTTTGTTGATGACTCTGGCCGCGAAAGTCTTGGAAGTTTAATTAGAAATAATGCAGGTTTAATTGCACAACAATAAATAGAACACACGATAATTAGTTTCGACAGAACATACGTCTGTCCTCTTGAGACCGTACGGCCATGTTGAAGGCTGTCCGTCGAAGGCTCCGTTCGGTTTGTTTCGTCACCTTGATCCTACTTTAAATTATACATCATCTTGCAAAGCTGCACCTTGAAAACTTTCCCTAGAGCTTTATAATCCACCATGTGTATGCTTTTGTATCTAAACGCTCTATCATCCCCTTTGTAAGAGCATATAAAAAAAAAGACCATCTTTTCTCAAAAGAGAACATCCCCTTCCCTAAACCCACTGCTGTTCCTTTACACGTCCAGCCTTTATATATGGAGGCACCGATCACCAGAAGCAGATACCTCCTAAATAGTTACTGTCCCTTATGTCACTAAAAATCACCCTCATCCTAAAAAAAAAAAAATTCCACTTACCTTCAAAAATCAAATTGTGCATCGTAAAACATATCATATCAAAAATCTGGCATGAAAGAGTTATTGATTCTTGGCCTTAAGATATGATTTTTTTGTTGGTGTGACCACCACCACTGACAGTTATGACTCCGTTCTTCAATATCGTCTTTGTTGTTAGTGCGGCCACCGTCATAGAAGTCGACGGCCATGGAGTAGTATCGCTTGAAAAATCACTTTTATATGAGCTGAAAACAACACTGAAAACTGCACTTGTCGAAGTCACTGGTGATGGTGGTGTGTATGTGAGGGAGGGGGGGGGGTACACTAACAATAAAACCCATAGTATAAAATTGTAATCTTCGTTAGTAACAACGGTACTAGAATAACCTCATTTGTTTATGTTGCTATATAACGTTGAGTGAAGGAGATTTATTCTAACATTAATGCACGGAATATTATGAAATTTAGTGCAAAGCAACACCTGCGATTTTAGGTCCAAAGAGATTGAGGTCCAAAGACATTGCTCTGCTGCGTACCTACATGCGTAATGGACTAACCTCTTTCCCGTTTCACAAGTTTTACCTCCACTGAATGGATTCTCAACATGAGAAGAAAAAAATGATTTAAGTTTGACACATTAAAAAAAAATATCGTTTAAAAAAATAATTCGTATGGAAATTTTTTACCGTTAAGGGAAAACAAAAACCAAAATCTAGAAAGTAAAGCACATCGATTCACTCTGTCGGTACTTTGAAAATTACTCGCTGCCGTTAGAGGCGAGGGTGGAAAGGGAAATGAAAACTCGCATCATTTTCCTAAGCAGTAAACAACATTATACCAATGAAGTTGAACGGTGTGAAAAAATCATTTTCCGAAGGGGAATATTTTCAGCACAAATGTCTGTTTTTCGCCCCGTTTCCCGGAGCGATGAAATGATATTCCAGCTATTCGAGAACTTTCTCATTTCCTCTTCTATTTGCTCAGTGAGAAGTCGCTT
>JJRW01S0000068.1:46216-56493 GCA_001188405.1 Loxosceles reclusa
AACAGATATACAGAATTGTTTCATTTCTACTAGTGTGATGTATTTCACTCTTTACTCACCCTCACCACCACTTATCTATTTATTCCCCCTTTCCATTTCAGACAGAGCAAACTCTTCAGATGACTTCCTTTGGTGAAATATTATCTGGCAACATTTACCCTTGTTCTTACTTCTCTGGTCATCAAAGGTATCTTCATGCACTTAAAAGAAACTGGCGAAGATAAATTATTCACCAAATTGTTGTTTGCTGTTATATAAGTGAAAAGCTTTGCAGAAATTCAAGCATTTCTTCAAGACCTTCTTCCAGAGATTGACTATCCAATGTTTTATCATCCTTGCACCACGTTAAATGAAACAGGGTGTTGGAGTATGTAATCACTGATGTTTTGAGATAGAGTTATGATAACCAGAGCAAACACGTTTCTTACTGGCAGTTGTTTGCAACACCATATAGAAGCTAATAGCAACTTCTACTAAAGAAAACTGTCTATATCTTCCAACAATCCACCTGGGAGTTCAGCCATTGCAACCAACAATTTTCTTAGGCGTACCAAGTTGCTGGGAGTTTGTGGTTGTTCTATAAATTTCCGCTTGGCTACAGCATTATCTACCAGTCAACTGCAGAATTTTTATTTTGATTATGATCTTGCATATTGAATGATTGAATCAAGGATCTATCAAACATTGCAACAGCTGGGTGAAATGCCAGATGCGGCTACTGGTGCACAACGACAGTTGAAGAGGAATCTTTCTAAACGTTCTTGAAATGTGCCCAAAGTGACTTTCTTTAGAGCTGTCTTCACAGGACAAACGGAACATTCAGCCAAGCCATTTGATTCTGGATGATATGGAGCAGTTGTTATGTGAATGATACCGTTACTCCTAATCAAAGTACAGAATTCATCACTGGTGAAAGAAGTACTGTTATCACTCACAATACTTTTTTGGAATACCAAAGTGAGCAAATAAATTACGGAGTACTGTACAGTTGCCGAGGAAGACATTGAATGACCTGGAACTGCTTCTAACCATTCAGATTTGGCATTTACCACTATCAATAACATAAGACCTTCCAAAGGACCGGCATGATCAATATGTACACGTTCCCATGGCATTTTGGTCTCAGGCCATGGAAGGCAGTTGGCAGGAGGCATTGGGGCATTTATTTGACAATCACGACAGTCATTGATTCAAGCTTCAATATCACAATCTATATTCGGCCACCAAACAGATAAAGATGCTAAAGCTTTAACTGCAGAGATGCCTTGATGTCCTGCATGCAGCTCATTGAGAACAAATTTCCTAAACTTTTGTGGGTGGGATGGAGATTCTTGATCCTCTCAGGATGATTCCCCTGTTCCACTAACAATTCATTTCTATTCAGCCAAAATGGACGAAGCTCAAAAGTAACCGCTGTTGGCCAACCATACAAGATATACTTCTTTATCCTGTGAAGAGCAGGATCAGCTTCAATTTCCGACTTTAGATGATGAGCAGTGATTGGAGAGTCATCTAAATTTTCAAACAGGAGACTGATCTCAGGTGGGGGTAGTGGCTTATATGTTGAAGTAAGCGATTGCAGGCATCTGCATTACCATGCAGGGTTCCTTTTCGGTACTGAATTTTATAAGCATAAGCAGCAAGAATGATTAGCCCAACGCTGAATACGAGCAGATGCGACAGTTGGTATTGGTTTATATTCTGACAATAAACTGACTAATGGGTGATGATCATTCAACAAAGTGAATTCACGACCCAACAAATAACTTATGAACCAAGTGACACCCAAAAACCAACACAAAAGTTTCCTTTTCAATCCAACTGTAATTCTTTTCACTTTTTGTCAAAGTTTTTGAGGCAAAAGCAATAGGACGATCTCCAGTAGGAGTCTTGTGAGAAAGAACAGCACCCACTCCATATAGGCTAGCATTGCACGCAAGAATAAGTTCTTTGTTGACATCAAAATGAACTAAAACTGATAACTTCGAAGTTTCTTTTGTCTTTAAAAATGCTCTTTCTTCTCGAGATGACCATCGGAAGGGTTGTCTGGATTCTAGCAGCACTTGTATAGAAGTGTGGGTAAGGTAGACGTGTGTGGCAGGAATTTAGAGTAATAAGTCAATAATTCAATAAGCGACCTTAATTCTTCCACATTAGTTGAGGTTGGAGCCTTTGTCAATGGCTTCCAATTTAGAATTCACTGGGTGTAAACCTTCTGCATCGACATGATGTCCTAAATACTCCGGTGAAGGTTTAAATAATTCACATTTTGATAGATGTAACTTAACACCTGCATTCTCTAACTTCGTTAAGATACAGTCTGAAGTTTCTAGATGCTTTACTTTATCTGGACCAGTCACAAGAAGATCATCTAAATAACATGAAGCACCTGCTTGGTCTTGGAAGATTTTATCCATTTCTCTCTGAAAAATAGCTTAAGCTGAAGCTATTCCAAAAGCCAAACGAGTATAATGAGATAACCCTCGATGGGTATTAGTAACAACAAACTTTTGAGATTCGGCGTCCAATTTCAGCATGTGGAGTGAGATGAACAAGTACATCATTTACTAACCCTAGACCTGATGAGAACAATTGGGAATGCTTGGCTAGAATAGCATCTGAAGTCACTTCTTGAGCACCAGAAGGAAGAAAAGAATTGACTGCACTTCTCCTGAACAAGTGTTTGATAATTTGTCAGCTTCTTGGACAAAACCAGTCATCAATGATAGGGGAAAAACCAATTATGGCCAGCTAGATTGACAGTGCCCTGCTTAACTACTAACAATGGGAGACACTTCTTTTTTGACTGAAAAGAAACATAGACATCAAGTATACCCATGATGTCTATTTGGTGATGAGTATAGGACTGAAGTCGAACGTTGGTCTGCTTCAATGGTAGAAAGGAGCTTTTCACCATGATGTATGTTGAGAGGGGTATCAATGAAAAAGAAGCACTCGAGTCAACCTCCTTAAGGATCTCCTGACCTTGCACACAACACCATACTTGAACTGATGGTGGAGACTGTTAATGCACTTAACCTCAGAAGTTTGCATTCAACAGGTGATCACCGTGAACTAACTCTTGTTGCGAAATGCTACACTTGCATTGCTCTTCTTGAAGTTGGTTTATAATTTCCAACCAACTTAGCTTTAAGGTGCATTTGACAAATTCGAGCGAGATGACCAATCTTCTCGCACGCGTGACAAGTCGCGCTAATAAAGCAGCATGCCGATGAACGATGATCGTGACTCTCGCAACGAAAGCATAGTGTACGCGAGTCTTCGCTTCTGGCCACCGGCGGCGTGCACTGGATCCTCCGACTGCGCGATGAGTACTTCAGTTTGATATGAAAAACCTCAGATGTGATTGCAGACTTTAAATCCACAGCATTTCGCGCAGCAGATTTCGTTGATAGCGCCATCTCCGTCGCATGACAGAGCGTAAAATTTTGCTCTGATAACGGTTTCTTTTGAATCTGTTCATCTCGAATTCCACAAACAAGACGATCGCGGAGCATAATGTTCGAAGAGTCATTGAACTTGGAATGCGTCTCCAATCGTCCTACCTCAGCAATGAAAACTGAAATGGATTCTCCGACTTTGAAAGTCCGACTGTTAAACTTGAGAAGTTCAACGATTTCAGATGGCTCTGAATTGAAATGATTATTAAACACAGTGGCTAATTCTGCCAAGTTTCGGGATGTGAGGGATACTGGCGATAACAAGTTCTTTAATAAACTATACGTTGACGGACTGATCACTGTTAAGAAAATTTCTCGTTGACCACCAATAACTGTGATTGCGTTTGCTAAGAAAAAATGCTGCAGGAGCTCAGCATACTGAGAACAAGGGTCTTGACTCGGCTCATACGCAGAAATACACCTGAAAGCGGACATTTTTAAGCGAAGATGCAAACAACGAAGAGGCGATGACAAGACGCAAGTCCAACGATGTGATACTTGAACTACAACGGCAATGCAGAAATCACAAGATAAAAAGAAAACCAATTACGATCTTGATCCTTGTCTCATTTGCACCTCGTCTCCAATTTTGTTATAGCTTTGGTTGGAAGTTTGAGACTCAAGAAGAAAGAATTAGAACACTGAACAGCTAACTAGAAAAACACAACATGACTTTATTGCATCTAAACAAACACTGAACTGCTAGACAAAGATGCAGCTCGATTATCACGCGGAGTCCGATCTCACGCGATCGCGAACTCCGTAGTTGAATGAACAACACGAACGGACACTCTGTCCCCCGGGTGCACAGTTGGGCAGAGACAAGGCAGTGGCGGCGGTATTATGTTGTGGGCGATCTGTTCATGGAGCACAATTAGGACCCACCATGCCCATAGAACAATCCCCAACGTCTGTGCGCTATGTGAGCATCATTGCAGACAAGGTGCACCCCTTCATGTCAATAATGTTCCCGGCGGATGGAGTGTATCAACAGTATAATGTACCATGTCATACGGGTTGATTCATCAGGGAGTGATTCGAGGAACATTCCAATGAATTTCAAGTTATGGCTTGTCCTCTAAATTCACCTGACATGAAACCAACCAAACATTTGTGGTTCCACCTGGAAAATCGAATTCGTGCTCCCATGCTACCACCTTGCAATGTGCGGGAAATGCAGGATCAGTTGGTGCGCGCCTGGTACCAGATACCTCAGACTACCTATCAGCATCGTGTCGAGTCAATGCCTCGCCGGGTGTTGGCAGTTTTGAGAGCGAAAGGTGGTACTACTTCCTATTAAACAAGTGGTCATAATGTAATGGCTCTTTGGTGTATATATAAATATACATTCCTCTTTAATATGCGTACATGTTATGTCATAGAACATATATGGTTGCCTTTGAATCATAAAAAGCAATGTCATGTGATGACAAAGTTCCCAATCTTTGGAGAAAGTTCTTAGTAATCCATGTGTTGCAGAAGTGATACACTCACTTTATATAAGCTTTTGTCCCTTTAAAAAAATACAACACAAAAATTATTTATTTTTTCATCCTGAAATGATGATGAAAATTCAGAATGGGCTTACTTAATCATGAATCACTAGCCAGGGGGGCTTTTGCCTGTTGTTAACTTTTATTTTGTATTTGTATTCCTTAACAAATCCAGGCCAACAAGTTTCTTTTGCTCTCACCTTATCAAATTTTATGAGAAAAATAATAAAATCAATTCAGCAAGCTGACTGTTATTTATTTTTTTCTCTTGCTGCTATCGGCATTAAGCCTTTCCAAAGCCAACTGCTTTGTGATAAATGACAAGGTTCCTTACGAGGAAGAAAAACATGAACAGCGACTGGGACTCAAACCCGCGTCCTCGAGTTTTAACGTAACTCGTGCGCTTACCTTGCTTATCTACTTGCTTACCTAGTTATCAGCAAGCTGACATATGAAGAAGTGATTTTATTGTGTGCTATGAATCTGTAAAATGAGTAGAAAGTACATTCCCTACCATAAATAGTAAGTTTCTCTGTATTAGTCAGGCCAAATGGCCAGACACCGCCACCATGCCTCACTATGGAGGGTATTAGCACGGCCCAGCCGCTGCGCGCTCAGAGGGAGAGGCGCCAACAGCAACAACCGCAGAATTCGGTACCAGGTTCACTCAAGCCGACTGATGCCAGAGCAGAACAGCCGACAGAGCTAGTACTGATATTAATATCCGTCGTCGCATCGGGGCGGAGGCAGTCGTCGGACACCCCTCGGGTGGGTTGACCCGGCCATACCGCTCCTCGCAGCCAGGTTCAGAGCCTCGGTTAAATGGCATAGTGGCGCAGAGCCCCGCCAGACCGAATACGGGCTGACATATGGAGATACGCCGCCACTGACCTATCCGATACTACGTCCTGCCATGACTGCACGAGTATCCGGATATACCAAGCCATAACCCTAAGCCCAAAGGCCAGAGAGTTCGTGCCCAGCCAGATGGCAGCCGTCCAAAAATGATACGTCTGAGAACACTACTCTGCGAAGCAGCAGTAGGGTAAAACTAACCTGTCTCACGACGGTCACCACATAAATAGTAAGATATATGACTGAGTACACAGAACAAGTTGTATCTAAATAATTTAGTTCTTTGAAATATGCCTTACTCCCAAAAGCAATGGCTGTCAATTTATTTTTCTTCTCTTATTCCATAATAACAGTCTTTTATTCCTATGATAGTCAGCAATGGTAACCAATTGGAAAAGTTATTTCCAATGCAATACAATCATGCTATGCTGGTAAGTTTCTTCCACAGGGAAACTTTCTAGTAATAGCATAAAGTGCTATGCTAGAAAGCTTTCCTACAGGCAAAGTTTTCCAGCTTAGCACAATAATACTACTGTGAAATCAGTTCAATACATTTCCATCGCAGATTATTACTGGAATAAAGAACTGTGTTATTATAGAACATGAGAAAAGAAATAGCTGCGACAGGTTGTTGCTTCACCACATAGAAATAATGCATATTTAAAATGTCTAAAGGACACCTTTTGAGCGTCCTTTCCAGTTTTACAACTTGACAATCTTCCTAATTTTCGCGGCATCGTCTGTAATAATAATGATGATCGGAAATCCGTAGTAATTATGGAGAACTTGTAATAATTGGCAGATCTCAATGAGGAGTATATTATGACAAAAAAAAAATCTAAACAAATATAATGAAGTGAAAATTAAGTACGAGAAAGTCAATATTCTATTTTCGCCTTTGTACATAATTTCAGAGAATTTACACCTCACTTTGGAGAAAGAATATACATAATCAGACCCTGATCAAATCTCAATTAACATGTAAGTTTATCATAATTGATGGGAATAGATACACGCGTAATTAGATTAATTATCTTTCAGGTTGCAGCATTGCTTACAATTCACATGAACACAGTGTGCATATGCCAGTAGTTACTTATTGGATCCTAGTGAACCCACAGAATTATGCAAACACATTGGACAAATTCTACATAGTACATACCTGTAATAGTAAAAGCCCAACTATAAATGCACTGCCTTGACAATAGCCCACTTCCCGGTCATGTAGTGAATATGCTTTCATCACGTTGAAAAGAGACTCCTGGCCCGGACCATCCTTTTCTCGGAAAAAATCGTGCTCTGGATAGGTCCGGGCAATGTCCCTGAGAATCACTTTTTCACAAGGTGATGTGCTCTTAAGGTAGTCTGTGTATAATTCTCTGGCTGGACAATTCTGAGCATTGCACAAGAGCTGCCAAACTATGCTACGAAAATGATGTGGGATTCCTCGCCGCACCAAATCCTGCAAGAACATATTTTGACATGATAAAAAATATATACAGTACACATAAAAAAATACATTTGCTAATTCGCATCAAATTACGAGAGAACTATCACAATAATATTTTTCATGCTAGTAACATGATCAAAAAGGCATAAAATATGTTGTGAAAGATGAAAAATATTTTATTTCCTTATATAATATAAGAGCCATCATTGTCACACGCCTGCGACAATGATGGCTCTTATGCAAATAACCTCAGACATAGAAGAAGCCTAACAAAGTGATTGTAATAGAAAAAGACACTTTCATTTCAATAGCATGAATAAAGCTCAGATACTTTCAATGATAGGAACAGAGGAGTTCTAGGACAAGGTTTGAATTTAACTTGAACAGGGTGCTTTGAGTTAATGAAAAAAGACACAACTTCCTAGTAAATGAAAAAAAATGTGTGCGAGATTTGGCCTGATTAGGAAATTGTCAATAGAAGATATTCATGTGTTACATTTTACATAGTCATCTTCATTACGAATTACACCAAGGGAAAAAGTGGGCTGCCTAGGTGTCATGAATTACACTGGAAATCGAAGCTGTATCGATCATCCAAATGGAAGCATAATGAATAAGTCAAACTTTATAGTGTGACTACTGGGGACAAGTTATTTCAATACACGGAGAAATATTGGAGGAATAACTGAATCTCCAGGCATAGGTGATGATTATGAGGAACAGTTGCATTTCTGGACCAAGGTATTGTAATACTTGCAATAAAATGGGAAGGTGGTATCATTGAAGCTTTGGTTAGTTGGCTAATAGCACAAGAGCCTTTAATGAGGTCAAGCTGTGTGTGTCAAACACAAATATTGAACAAATGTGACGACTGGAACACAAACCAAAAAACAGGTGTCAAAACAAGTACAGAACAGGGAAAACACAAGCAAAAATACATGCAAGACTGAAACACATATATACATTAAAACATGATGGAAACAAAACTTCCAATCTCATGAAATAAATGAATAAAAAACAAAAAGTGCTTCAGAAGGGTAAAATCGCATGATGAGCCTAAAATATGTGAAAGATGTAAAACAGGATATCTAAAAATGTTGAAACGAAATTGCTTAAAAACAGAACAGTCAATAAAAATATGATGAATAGTGGGTACTGAATGGCAATGCGGGCATAAAGGTGGATCATCGCCCCGCTGGATAAACCCATGAGTGAATAGGACATGCCCAATACGAAGGCGTGTCAGTATCACTACCTCCCGACGTGAATGGTTGCACGGCCAGACACCCAAAACAGGCTTAACTGCACGTAATTTATTCACAACCTAACAGTCCCAAAACGCTACCAACCAGCATAAAGACAGGCACGGATAACAGGCTTCCAGTCTGTAAATGGAACTAGCATCTGCAGATGACAAGCTGAAGATACATACTTTGCAGCTCAGTCTGCTGCCTTGCTCCCAAAACTAACATGGCCAGGAACCCAGCAAAAACAGAGATTGAACCCATAACTAGGCAAATTTGTCATGGTGGTATGTATGTGGGACAGTACAGGATGTGTTGTCGGCTGCTTATAAGAGACGGAAGAGTACTGGGTGAGTCGGAATTGATAACACATCGCTCATGGGAGGGAGATAGAATGCAGCTGAGCAGTGAAAATTGATGCCTGGTTATGAAGACAATCTGTCAGTGACATGTCACAGTAGACCATAACTGAGACAACGTGCCCTTCTGACTTTGACACATTGGTGAAGATGGGGATATGGTCAGGGAATGTGATACAGTGCTCCAGAAAGCACTTGACATACTGCGTATCAGGTGTGTTGCACTTCCGTGTCCTTCAAGGGTCGAGACACACAGCAGGATGAATACTCTTCCACGGTGGCACAGACACAACAACAACAGACTGCACTATATCTCCAATCTTAATCCTGAGCTCATGCAGACTGATTGTGCGCGTATGCCAAAGTTTAAGACACAAGAAGGCCATGCACGAAACAGATGCCCATGCAGTGGTTGGAAAATGCGATGCCAAAGGGAATGTGCACACTGAGTCTGCAACTTGAAGTAATACTGCATGTACAACTTGCTGACAACGCAGCGTGAGCTCTGGTTCATTATCCTCCACATACAACTCTGAACAAGAGAGTTGAGGAAAGCACCAGTGCACAAACGAAGGACTTGGTGATGTACCATATTGAGCAACTGCAGAAGAGATGTACATGCGGATTCATAAACTTCGCAACCGTAACCAGGTTTGGAGTTGATGAGTGACTGATTAAGATTCAGGGGCGAAGTACGATCAGCTCCCCAAAACGTGGAAGAAAAAATCTTAATGATGTTAAGCGCCTTAGTACATCGCACTTTCAGCTGACGAATGTGTGCGGTAAACGTGAACGATCAGTCAAAGATGACAAAGAAATCGGGTTTCTGGAACAACAGGAATGGCGGCAGCTCCTAAGACCACACTTGGATCAGGATGTAAACCACATCTGTGGAAGAAATGCAGGCAAATGGTTTTCACTGTAGAGAATCGAAACCTACTGTGTTATCGGCCCAGCGCAGCATTCGGCTGAGCGAGAGCTGCAATCGATGAGACGCATATCCAGAGAGCTATACAAGATCTGCAAGTCTTCAACGTACAAGAGCACCAAATGCCATAATGTGGAAAATGCTATTCAGCTTGATAATGAAAAGTGTTACACTTAAGATAGCACCCTGAGGAAAGTCTTCTTCCTGGGGAAAACGACGTAAAAGCATATAACATCGACACGGTCCTGGAAAGTACGAGATGACAGAAAATTATTAATGAAGGTGGGCAAATTACTCGAAGTCCCTTGGAATGAAAATCCCAGAAGAAGCCATAGCGCCATGCTCGGTCATATGCCGTTTTCGAGATCAAAGAAGATTGATCCTTTGTGTGCACGACCAACATGCGCCTCCCAGACAGACGTCTCCAGGGCAAGTAGTAGACCTAAGCCGCCTAAAACACCTTTGGAATGGGGATAAATAGGCAGAT
>JJRW01S0000069.1:302004-312937 GCA_001188405.1 Loxosceles reclusa
AACCGTCCCGCCCGCAGCAATCGCAAAGTATGCAAATTACACGATATACATAGCTGTTCAGACAATCATTGGTAAGTAATAATAAATTAAAATATTGCCGAAGCCGGATTTCGAACCTTGGATCTATCAGCTCCGGAAAGTTATCCGGGAGCTACGTTGACAGTTATCCGGGCAGCTTATTTTCGAAGTATTTTGTCGGGATAACCTTACATCGTCTCCTACTTGAGAGAGAGGTAAGGACACTGATGGGACCTCGAATGGTAGACCTAACGGTTGGGACATTGGGCACTAGTTTGAGTCCATATGTTCGGGAGCCATTGTAAAGAAAATTTCACTTCTTTTTGTCGACGCAGGGATTCGAACCAACGTATCATTTCTTGAGTAGACGCTCTACCGGTTAAGCTACGCCGACAGCTATTTGGGCAGCTTATTTTCGATGTCTTTTTGAGGCCACATTAACTCTCCTCCCCCACTTCAGAGAGACGTCAGGGTACCTCTTGACTTCGAGTGGTGGACCTAACGGTAGGGTCCTCGGCCACTAGTGTGAATTTCTTCCCGGGAACCATTTTGAAGAAACTTTCCCTTATGGCGATTCTGGAATTCGAAACTCGAATCTGTCAACTCCTGAAAAACCGCTTAACCGGTTGAGCTACGCCGACAGTTATGTGGGTAGCTTACTTTCGACGTTTTTGTGGGGAGAACCTTACAACGTGAAGTCGAATTTTGATACGCTCTAGTTCATCAACAATAGGAAGTGAAATGACAAATACCGGTTAAAAACAATCAATTAAAATACAGCACTTTAAGTAATTTACAAACTAGATAGATAAAATAAAATACGACAATTATTCATGATACAGTGCAAATCAACTGAACAGCAAACGCTCTCTAATAAAAAACACATCGATTCAAATTGTTAACAGATCAACACAAATTTACTCAGCTTTTACAGGAAAATGTAAAGCCGACTAAAATGTTGCATTACTCAAGAAGGCTATTTACTTACTCAAGTTGCATCACTCAAGGATTGTTATTTGCTTTCTTCGGCAACGATTAAATTATCTCCAACAACTTCTTGTTAATCTCCACGTATAACTTACAGCGAAAGCCAAGTAATTTCCATACACAAAACAACAAGCTGTCAGATAACAAAGAATAGCTCACCGCAATAGAAAAAAAAGAAACTGTAGTCCACGCGGCAAACGAATAAGAGACTTCTCGAGACCAAAGCTGAGAAAACCATGAACTCGACGAGAATCACAAATTCAAAAACATACTACGGGATCTTGCTCTATCAATCGCCAAATAGACCTCGAAAATGAAAACCTATCCCACGCTCTGCACTCTCACCTTTATTCTGCATTTATACCGTAGAAAAATCTGGAAATTTCTATGTAGACATGACGTGAACTTTTTCATTTTCCTTTCACGCACACGTAATGGACACATCCTCAATTGAGCGGAAGCCGTTTTTTTTCTAGTCCTTCCTTTACCTCTTCCGAGTATAACTAGGATGCTGGGACACACCACCAGCTGGCGTCACTATACGAATACTCCTTTTCTGCTCTTTGTAACGATTTATAGCAAACAAAATGCGTATTTTTTGAAGGTTTCGTCCATTTTGGTATTGGCCCCCCTCATTCTCCCACAATATGAAAATTAAGCATTTTATGTTCCCATCATCCAATACAATTACTCCACATTCCCAATTCCATTTGAAACAAAGATGTCAACACCCATTATAAATAGTAGCTTGTAAAGTAAACAATTACACTTCCAACGGGGTTAAGGTATATCTGTAAGGGAGGAAATGTCTTGGTAAGAGTAATTATAAGGTAGAATAGTGTCTATTTTGTTTCCCATCTGATTTCACAAACGTCGGTCAGAACCATCTTTTAAACAGAGTCCAATATTCACTTTCTGAAGCAGAAGCACGACCGTAAAGCAACTGCGATGGATTAATTTCGAAACGTAATCTGAAAAAAGAAAAGTCAGAATATCGTTTTTCTACACAGACATTCGGAATAGTAATCTCCGGTGTGGTTTAGTGCCCCCTTCGTGTTTTATTTTTCATTGTCTTGTGTAACAACTTTATTATCCTGTGACAGGCCGGCCATGTTGTTTGCTCCTGCGGTTGTGACAAAACCACTTCTACATTCACGGTCGTCACAAACAGATGCTGGAACTCATCCTTAAATCCCTTTCTCTCTTCTTATCAGAAAATAAGTATCGCTATGTCTCTGCTCACTGGAATACTATTTTCCCTTGTGTAAGTGCGGGTTCTTACGACACCCTAATTGGAGGAAGAGCGGCTTAGGTTTAGCTTTATCTTGGTTCACTTGCGCTTTGCAGCTGTTTTGCTTTTTCGTGTTCTTTATTCCGACAGTGGGTGGGACAACGTGTCAAATTCAGAAGTTTGGAGCGCGCTGTGGGTAAGCGCCTACTTCAATCGGCTTAAACTAAGTTTTCCACTCGTTAAAAATTAAATGCGTCCTTCTGAGTTAGAAAAGGAGTCCTTTAAACATGAGGTTTTGAGAGTTTGTAAAATAAATAATATAATTTTGCATTAAATCATTCTCTCCAAGCGGCAGATATGTAAACGATTACTGCTCTCTGATATTTAGTTTCATTGCATTCTTTTCTCCGTACAGAAAAGTGTCATCCGCAACAAAGAACTTTTCTTAATATACTATATTCGCAGTGAAAAAAGTATTAAACAAATCATGGATACATTTATGTGATGTAAACAATGAGCTTTTAGGAATATCTTTTAATTGTTGTAACGTGCACGGGGATACCCTATTTAGTAAGCATGGGTTAGGAATTCCGAACGCAGTCATATTTTGATATTTATTTGTTGATCGTAAATGTAACATATCGCTAGTCTGAAACGTATACTTGAGGACGGAAAGTGTTTCTTATCGGCCTCCATAAAAGTCTGAATTTACCGCACCCTGTCGGTGGAATTAATAACTGTCTCAAGTAAATTGGAATTCTCTGGTGCAAGGGTTTGATCGTCAGCTCCGGGAAACCCAGCACGAGACCGAGTAGACTCTGCAACGAAATCAGAACTCTGAGCACCAATAGTGTGGTAAAACAAATGTTCTGAGCTTCTTTAGCTCTTAACTCTACATGAACCCTTCTGAACTGATATTCAGTACAAAGCAAATTTTGCGTGAACCAAACATTATCAGTTCGAATCAAATCAAATCATGTCAACCTAAGAAACAACAGTTATTTTTTCCCACACGCTGCTATAGGCATATAAGCCTTTCGGAAGACCAACTGTCTTCTCATTATTTATCGGCAGCTCGCACGACAGAAATTCCATTAGAAGAAAAACAGTTGTTTATTTCCCACTGCAAAGCATTACTTCTTTGTCTTTGCAATTTTGTCGATACCGTGATTCGAACCTACGGTTCTGTCTTCTCCGGAGAGACTGCTTTTCATTTAATCTACGTGAACAGGTATCTGGGCAGCTTGTTTCCGAAGTCCTTTGTGGGGGATCCTTACACAGGATCGCAAGTTATTCTCTCCCCTAAAGTCGCTCGTTTTCTTTTGGTACACATATCATTGTAGATTAACAAAAACAAGCAATACAAGTAAATCAGATGGAACGACAGCCCCATATGATTTTTCTTTAGTGCACAAAAGCAAAATGAAATGTCTTCAGACGAGCTTTGCGCTAATTGTGAACATACAGCGTCCTCTACTAACTCATGCAAGCATTTCCACAGTAAAATAAATTTCTTAATTACTGATTCACTCGTTACTAGATGCTACGGTTCCTAGTTCGCCGTTATTAACGATAGATATGAATCTAATGTCAGCATGTGTTCGGGAAAAGATCCTCCGGATGGGTTAGACTCTTAGAAGGGTCGTGGGTGTCAGGGGGTGTTAAGGGTGGGGTTTGTCACGAAGTGACCGGAACACTAAGACCGATTGGTTCAAATCGTAGGGGGTGAACACGTGCAGAGAGGGCCGAAGAGCGCGAGCTGTTCATTAGTATCTATCAAAAGTGGATGAATGACTGTGAAACCAGTATACTCCAAAGTATTGAGGGCCCATGCCTCATCAGCGAGTGTGGGCGTCGGAGACATTCTCGCCTAGTAAAGTGAAACAGGCAGCTAAGCTACCCGTGACTCGCCTAGCATCGGAATACAATAAAGGGCAATGTACAAGAACGTCTGCGGCCGCAGTTCATCGTATTCCATTGGATGTAAGATTTCGCCGCGTACCTATGGAAATAAGGTACAAAACCCCTCACTATTCTTACGTAGTAGGGTTTTTTTATTACAGTTTTAAAGCCTACGCTATTCACCTTCACCCTCTTTGCATATGCCGCTTTAGACTTGATTAGAAGAAAGAAGGTGAAAGTCCTTGTGCTTGAATCAAAGTTCAAATCACTCGACGTAAAACTTAGCACCAGTATTAAAAATTATCAACGCGACTTAAGGTTTCTGTGGCTAAAATTGAGCCTTTTTCAAAAAATTATCAAAATTATCATTTCAGAAAATTATCAAAAAAGCCCTCTCACCATATAAACTAAACTTCCTGGAAGCTTTTCATATTCTTAGAGAAAAAGAAAATCTTGTGAACTCGGACTGTTTCCCAGCCTTCCCGAATGCTTGGAGGCCGTTTGTTCACCACGAGAGGGCGCGCCAGGCGGGGGAAGTGGAATCCCGCTACAGTACTCAACCACACATGAGGTCAGTTCTCGAGGCACGCGCGTCGAGTCAACACGTTTGAAAAAGGTAGCTCAATTTTAGCCACAGAAACCTTAGGTCACGTTGATAATTTTTAATACTTGTGCTAAGTTTTACGTCGAGTGATTTGAACTTTGATTAGAAGAGTCAACAAGAGGGAATTTATAGAGGTTTGAGAGAATCGTTTGCTATCTCATACGTTTTTGAGATAGACACTGGTATAAGTTGAATTCGAAAACTGGCAAATGCTCCAATAATTCAGTTATACTGGCGATACCAGATCTTTTGAATCTGTATAAATAATGTGTGACTACTATCACACAATAAATCTAAAACTTGGGGATAACTTTGCATTTCTTTCAATAAACGTTTCTTTCTTCCTTTCAAACTTTAAATATAACTGAAACGTTTTGCATAAGGGAAAATGAACAACAATGCATGTGTACATGAATTATATTTGTTATTTGATGAAAAAACCAGAAATCCGTAATCCAAAGAATTCGTGTTTCAATGCACGAAAGATACCAGTGTACATTTGAAGAGTTCTGTGTTCAACAAAACAAAGAAACAACATAAGTGATCTTCCTGCCTATTTAATCAGTACATCAGGCTGGATTCGGGAATCGCATTGTTTCCTAACCAAAAATACACTATTGCTATTTGTGTGTGTGTGGCTTTTTTCCAGAATGTATGAAATATTGCGATAAAGGACTGCAGTAGTGCGGAAACTGATAAGACGAGGAATCTGCACCTCACCTTTAGTGTCAGCTGTCCAGGTGACAGCCCACTGCAACATCTGTGGAGAGAGGAAGAGGGGAGGGGGGCTTGGTTCTTCTGTTTTGTAGCTAAAACGACATTTTGACCGTACTAGAATTGAGAAAGAGCATTTTCAGGGTGTTACCGGCCACCTTTGCCACTGTCTTGCTTCTCGCAACAAACATGGCTGGACATCTGTCTCCGTTTTCATCGTGTCACATATATATTGAAGTCATAAGTTGCGCAAACATAACGGGGTACATACAAACATAAAATGACTGGTACGACATAAGTCAATAATAGTGAGTGAAAACGCGTGCGTCTTACGCATACCCCTCCTTTAGAATAATCTTTATTAAACTATGATTTTGTTCAATCGCGTTGAGTATAATTTAAGACATAATTTAGCTTATATGATGTGATCTCCAAAAGCAATAAACTCCAATAAAACGTTTTACATATTCCAATACTCGGGTGTAAAATCTTTCAATGAGCAAAATATATTTTAAAATGGAGTCGTTAATATAATTTTTCTGTTTCACTTATGTTGTAAATTGTATTAATGATAACAAAAAAAAAATATCATTATACACATTTCCTTGGGGATATATTTAGCGCATATTTTAGAAAAATAATTTAGATGGAAATGTAACTTCCATAAACTGATTGGTACTATGTGTGTGTGTGTGTGCTATGTAAATATTCCAATCCCGAAAATATGCAAATGGAACTTCGTTTTATGCCATTTAGGTTTCTTCTAGTGATAGAATTTCCGTCTATCAAACTGTCCTTTCAGTTTTACTTGGATTACACTGAACACAATTGCTAAATTTACAGAATACATTACAAAAAACGCAATAAATGCAATAAAAGGGAATTTATGCATTATAATCCTGGTTTCATAGCGTACACACTTTAAGAAGGGAACTGAGTTTCAACTAGTCGTGAATAGTGAATAAGCGAGGTTCATGGGCAAAAATAAAAGAAAATGAAAAACTAGTAAACATTTATTTATTTATCATTCATTTTTTTAATATGAGTATCACCACTGCATTCTTCCAATCTTCTGACACATTTCTTTTATTCAAACACTTTGCGAGCAATTTTGCCAGTTGCATTTCAACTTCTTCTTCCGCTTGTTTCAATATATCAAGTGTGATACCATCACTTCCTGCAGATTTGCCTTTTCCAGTGCATTTAATAGCGTAAGAAACTTCTTCCCTAATTACTGCGGTAAGTCAGCAGTATTTCCAGGTTCTTCCTGCGAAACTGGTACTTATGCTTTCTAAAGTTTGGTATAAAAGTTTGCTACTTCCTTCAAAATTCCACTTTGATTATTGTAATGCTGACACTTTGTGCCTTCGGAAACCAGATCATCTCATGGCCTTGTAAGGTTCTTCCCACAAAAGGCTTCGATAATAAGCTGCCGGGATACCCCGTCAGCGTAGCTTAAATGGAAACGCGAGCTCTACGGAGATGATAGATCCGTAGGTTCAAATCCCGGCGTCCACAAAAGAGAAAAATTCCATTCAGACTTGTACAAAGACTTCGTTTTGTATTTTTCAAACTCTTATTCTCTTCAATAGCTTTTTTCACAAGATCACAATTGTATCTTCCTATATTTTGTCCCATGCATTTTCCTAATGCTTATCAAACATCAGTATAATCAAGTGTACTTGTTGGATCATCTCTTGTAATCTTCGTTTTCCTTCTTTACACATCAAATATTTTGTTTTCTCTGAAGTTTCCTACTGACCAATTTTTTCTGAGTGCCAGCTTGTAAAGAAAACTTGCCCTTCTTGTCGAAACCGGGAATCGAACCCATAACGCTCAACTCCGGAGGAACCGCTTTACACGTTAAGCTACGCCGAAGCTGTAACTCTATGCTTACTTTGAAGTATTTTGTGGGTGGACATTACATCCTCCCCCGCTTGCAAGAGAGGTCAGGGTATCGACCTGACCTCGAGTGGTGGACATAACGGTTGGGTCCTTGGCCACTAATGTGAGTGACTGTTCGGGCGCCATTTGTAAAGAAAACTTGCCCTTTTTGTCGACGACGGGAATCGAACTCGGAACGTTCAACTCCGGAGGAACCGCTTTACCGGTTAAGCTACGCCGACGCTGTAATTCAATGCTTACTTTGAAGTCTTTGTGGGTGGATATTACAAGCTGTATAAAACGCTGTTTCCAATATTGCTCTTCTGTTATTCCTTTGTTTACCCTATTCAAGTTATCTTCAATCTCCATGAAATTCTCAAACTGTGAAAATTGATTTTTTAGTTTAAGTTTGAATTCATTGGTTTGGTTTTTAAGATTAACTACATCAAAATATTTTATTGCTTCAGCCACAAGTTTCTTTCTTTCCAGTTTTACACTGAGGTACAGGTTTCATCTAACCATTCAATGATCATTTTCAGTACTGAACCTATTGCGCACACCAAAGTAATTAATTATGTATTTTTATGCTAAAATGTAATCAATTTCACTGGTACTTGCACTTGGATTTAGCCATGCGAATTTTCTTTGAGTTTTTCTGAATAAAATGAAAAAAGGAATTTACAATGTAGAGATTTTATATTCTGCAGATTCCTCAAATGTGGTTCTACATTCATGTCTTTTTCCACATCCATTGTAACGTTTAGTAACCTCTTCCCTCGTTAACCCTTACCATAACCATAAAATACAAAAGCGAACTTGTCCATACGCCTCGACGAAAAAGAATCAGAGTTATAACAACGCCACCGTCAATGGCTGGAACACCTGTTTTATAAATTGAAATGTTTTGATGTTCTTTGCGCAATAAATTTCGCGTCATATCATGTCGCACATCCTGTTATTCATAATTTGTCTCCCTGCGAATTTTTAAACATGGCCATTTGTTCACCGTCCTTAGTTCTTTTTTTTTTCAATAGTGTGTAAATATATGCACACTGGCGGAGAAAACATGAGGACGAAGAAAAAATGGGCATGTGCATGAAAAAGTATGTGAGTTTGTAGACTAAAAGGGAAACATTAGTGTTCACACCATGGTCAACGTGCTTTAATGTAATAATCGCTTGGGAAGGCTGTCAAAAGATAGTGTTCTTGTAAAAATTGAGTATTGACCGACGACATGATTGTACAAAGAATGCCCAATGCGGACCACAAAAATGCTGAGTGTCATGTCAGTAAGGGACCACCGTGGAGTGCGATGAAACTTTGTACACGACGTGGCCTACTCAGAACAGCATGATCCAGGAGCTGCTGAGTTAAGTTCCCCTATTCCTCTTTCACAGCACGGATGAGGGTCTCCTTGTCTGTCGGTGGATACTGTGGATCAAGCAATTATTCTTCTCAAGGCAATCCATACATTTTCAATCGGATTCAGGTCCGGTGAATGTGCTGGCCAAATTATGCGGTGAACATGATCACTGTCAAGACATTCCTGTACAACCAGTGTGCTATGACAATGTGCGTTATCACCCATAAAACGAAACTTTTCTTCGACAGCACCTCAGAAAACTCGCAAATGTGGGAGCAGGACGTCATCAACGTACCGTTAGCTGGTCATGGTCCCTCGGTCAAGCATATTTTTGACCCAGGTTAAACGTCAAGCAGGTTTTATGGCGATTTATCATGATGCCTGCCAGACCATGATACTGCCAGTCCTACATCGATGCTTTTTCTGAATATTTTCGGGGCGATAAGCACTGCCAACCTTGCGGCATATACGTTGCCGGCCAGAATCAGAAGATAGTCTGAATCTACTCTTCACTCGTCATGAGTCCAGTGGCAGAGCAGACTACACCACTGCAAACGGGCGCTACAGTGATCTCTCGTGAGTGGGACATACACAGCAGGTCTTCTGGCGCACAGACCTTTCCTTTGGAAACGTCTTGCAACCGTTTTACGGGTGTTTTGAGTTCCTGCGGCTGCGTGTAGCTTATGTGCCAGGTCATCAGCTGTGCTGCATCGGTTCCTTTTCGCTGAAAGAACAACAAACTGATCTTCTTGGGGCGTCGTGCTTCTAAGACGGCTTCCTCCTTTGCGCCTTCTGCACATTCCACTAGTTTCAAATGCTGCCCATAGCCTAGAAACGATACTGTGCATTGTGTTAACTTCACGAGCGACATCTGTGAATTTTCTGCCCCTCTTTCAGCTTTCCGATTATTCTTTCACTAATGAAATCATTTAAAATGATACCTGAGAGATATATCCAGAATTTCAATATTGTAACTTTACTCGTTTCCCTCCGAATTTCTCATTCAACGAAAACTGACTGCCCGCACCAATTGCCTGCAATCTCTTATCTGTACTGTCCCGTGACCGACACGTGCGCAACTCAAAAATTTACATAAGTTTCACAACAGAGATTACATCAGAAAACTTTGTAACTTTCAACAGGCTGATGCGGTTCAATATCTAACAGTAATCGTCGAAAATAGCATTCGTCCTTACATTTTGCCCAGCAGTGTACATAATATATGCGCTCATAGATATTCTTTTCCAGATTACTCTGTCGCGCTCCTTTGGTTGAGAGGCTAACGGAGAGCCTGAAACATCCGAGTCGGTTTTAGTGGAGATCGTGCAGGGAAACCATACTCATGTACACCCTTGACTTTTGAACCCGACATAAGAAATATGAACTTAAATTGCAAAGTCAAAAGTCAATCCTAATTAAAAATAACTGTTTGTTCTACTTACTGTTTACTCAACATCTCAATAAATAAATAATGCAGTTGGATTTTCTATTTAAACTTAACTGTCTCATTGCTGATAACAGTCAAGTTTACCTTTTGGCACACATTGTTGAAAAAACAATAGCTACGCATTGTAAACCTTTCTTCGATAGTTTACTACTTCATTAATGTCTTTTGATGCTAACGCGACTGGAGAATTTCTTCTTTGATATCTAAAAGGGGAAGCTTTAGAATTAAGATTTATATTGGAGCTGATAGGGACTGTGTAAAGCAAACAGCATCACAAAAGGGGTTTCACTTTGATGGATGGCACGGAGCAAATTTCCTCTGGAGTTCTTATTGTCCTATCTTTAACCGTGTTGTAAGTACCAAGCATTATCCCATCTAATTCCAGATCCTCGTTTCTTCTTCTTAATTCTTTGAAACCTTCATAAGGATTTCGTTTATCATTTCGAAATTTTCAAAGTGAAAAGCAAAGAAGAAAAATAAACCAGAGATTTCGTTCACGCTAATAAAAATATGTATGTGCTTTGACAGGTACGGGGGGCAACGCTAATTGATGAATATAGGGAAAATTCCCCGCACACAGAAACTTGTTGATCTTAAATGAGATAGATCGTTGGCCTGAGACGTAAAAATGCTCGATAATTTATAGTCCACCCCACCCAGTTGAATAAGAATTAAAAGCGCACAGTTGGCTGAGCAAACGATTGTCTCAGGCAATCTGAAATTCTAAATGTCGTGAATTCACTTCTCACCCATATTTTCTATTATTTTCTAACTACACGTTTT
>JJRW01S0000070.1:61821-76950 GCA_001188405.1 Loxosceles reclusa
CCGAAAATGAAAGTAAAGTTGCTCTTAGATAAAATTGTTGTTTAAGTAGTATAAACAAATATACAACAAGCTTCCCGAGGCTAAATAGTGCCATGCTTTGAGTACTTTAGTGTGAAACAACTAATAACACAAACCCAGTTTCAGTTCGAAATCATTTAGAACTCTACCTCGCTTCATGAACCAGTAATTTATAGTAGTACGACAGTGGAGTATCAGTGAAAAATCCTTAGTTTGGTTTCTTGTAAAATTATGAAACATTTAACATTCCTAACGCTGCTGGTACCTGGAATACCTGGAAAGAAATTCAACGACCCATTTTGTCTTTTTTTCCCAAGAACCTGATGAACGTCTATGAATTTCAGTGTTTACAAAGTTTAACTTTCTTGTCCAATCACTCTCTGTTTTAGAAACGGCTCGCAAATTATTATTAATCTCCCAGGTATCTTTCTCAATGCTGATTACATCTATTCATACATACCTAGTGCAGAAAAATCTCTGATGATTTGCAATTAGTGAAGGAAAGGACAGTTGGATCATATTGAATGCGCTAGAGTTTTTTTTTTGCCTCTAGACTAATCTTCGAATAGGAACTTTCATCAAGTCCACAGGCCGACGGTTTAGTAAAGACATAATTGTCAAAACCCACTGCTGAGGAAAACGAATTACTCTATCATCTCACAGCATTTGAGGGAAAAAAAAACACCAATTTCAGTTTAACAAAAAAGAGCTAATCAAGATCTCAAGACGAACTTAATGAACTGCACATTCATTAAAATGAGTGGTTTGGAGCATGTTCTAGGAATTGGAAACATTAGGGTATTCCTTGAAATGTTGTAAAGAAACGTTTGCCGACGCCGGAATTCGAAGCAACGGATCTGTCATCTCTAGAGTGACCGCTTTACTGGTTAAGCTACGCCGACCTGTATCTGGGCAGCTTATTTTCGAAGTATTTCGTGCGAGGAAACCTTACAATGTTTACGTTCAACACTAGGGTATTACTTTCTCAATGAATTTCTATGCTTCATTTGAAGATCTTTTGACTAATGCTTCGAATGGCTTCATATGCGAGAAATGGATTACAACTAAATATTCGACTTCTCAAAGGCTGCATTTAACTGTACAGGCCCGAGAGCTTTTAGCAATGAGAAAAAATTTACCCAGGTATTTATAACTGCCGTATACACTCAGAAATGCTAAATGTTTTTCTAGTCCTTCCTAAGAACGATCTAGGGTTTTTCGGTTGGCACCCGAATGTGCTAACCACTCACAGGAAAGGCCAGAAAACATTTACCATCTCTGAGCGTATGCGGCAGATATATGAAAACCTGGTGAAATATTCTTATCATCCTCAAAGGCTGCCTTCCTACAATTGATCTTATAGGAGAAGACCGACGCATGGAGATTTACCTGGAGTTACGTATCGGCGATTTATAAGCTTAAATCTGTATGTTCTGGGAAAGAGATATTTCAAAAGTTAGTTTAACATTTGGTTTCACGGAATATTTACTGAATTAAGTTCAAGGCTTCGAGAAAAAACCATCTTTTGACGCCACTCCGACGTTTGGGGTAGTATTTGTTATGGTCGTTATGGTGTTGAACAATATAAGCGGGTCAAACAAAGTTATTCAGAATCTGCAGTTCTGGAATTTCCTGAGTTACTGAATTGAGAGTGCTGCTCCTGATATTGTGTTCTTCATATAATAATGTGTTTTTCATGATAATAGGTTTTGCCTTTCGGCCCAAGGATCGTAGGCCATCGTTTACCCTACTACCCCTCAAATGAGTGTATTGGGAGAGTGTGGGTTTAAATTCACTTGCAACAATACGTACGAGGAAAGATACCCACAGAGTTCGGACCCAGTCTAACCCAAGCCTACGGAACGCCGAAGCCAGAACCGCAGACAATGCTACTACTGAGATTACTGATCAGGGCGGGGAGGAGGCGGTTTCCAGACACGAATCTGTCATACGTCACTGCCAAAACTAAGCCAAGATTCGTCGCTGAAGACCACCCGGGTCCATTCCGTAGCAGTCCAGCGTCATCGTGCAAGACACCACTGCTAATAGACCCGACGGTGCGTGGTTTTCAATGGTAGCGCACGTACTCGGCACCTTGAGACCAATTGTCCTCCAGCATTGATCCTGGAAACGGCACCAGCAGACACGGGAACCTCCAACTATAGTATAACCTGACTTTTGATGTAAGACCACGAAGAAGTTGGGCGTGTCTGTGCTTGTCACATGATCAGGCGTTTCTCTCTACTGGTAGTCTGTCGAGGGCATCCTGAGCCCGATCGCAGTTGGTGTGAGTACCCTATCCACCAACTGGTCCCAACACCTCTGCGCGCTCTAGTAAAAATATCTTAGGTACTGGCCAATCGGTTGATAGAACTATCCAGCATCTCGCAATCCAATAATACGGCCCCTCTCGAACTCTATTACCTGAGTGAATGGCGTTCGCCTGCGTCTTAAAGGCGCATCCAGTGATCATAGAGCTCTCCACCGAAGGAGAACTGAAGTCAAGTAGCGTTTACAGCCGTGTCATACTCATACTACAACAAAAGAAGACCTGCTGTGCTTTCTGGTGACCAGCCGTACATCGAATCAAGTCATAACTCTAATTGTTTACGTATCTGCGTCAGGCATACCTGCACGCTGAATTTTGTCGAGAAGCAACAATTCTTTCATGATGCGTGATTGTTTTTGCAAATAAATGCACTAATGCCTATCATGAAAATAGAGTAGAAACTCTCGTAAAAATTAGAAGCACGAGATATGATAAGAGTATTTAAAAAGAAACGGTAGAAACCGTAAAATAACCGTACGCGTCATCTCCAATATTATTTTAAAAAGTGCAAAATTAGAAACAGAGACGATATATAATACAAAAAAAAATCTTTTTATTTCAGCGAAAAAGTAACCTATTGTTTCCTGCGGTCTTTGATTGCTATTCCGACAAGCTTTGCCTCACGAGAAATCCTCTGACTTAAAAATTAATAACTTCCTTGAACAAAGGGCGATTTAAATGAAATTCCGTGTTTCTCGTGCATTTCAAAGAACTTTTTTTTCTCTTATTCTTCCTCCCTTATATTTTGTCGAAAGAATTTTTCCCCTACGCGATTTCTTCCGGTGGCGAGAGAAAAATCCCTACAAATCTCCATTTTAAAAGCTGAGTTGTTCGGAAGAACAATCAATTTCGTGTTCCAGAAAAGAAGCAACATACAAGTAGGAAAGCAATAAGGAAATTGTTATCCAAAAAATGAAGGAAAAGCCGAAAAAAAAAATGTTTGCAGAAGACACACTTTGGGGTCGGGAAAAATCGTTACTTGACTAAGTTCATCATATTTCAGCATGTGATATGCATTTCTACGTAAAACTTCAAATACTGTCTTAAGGGAGTGGATTATTGTTTTTTTCTCCGTGTTTTTGTTCTTTTTTATTTCTAAAGGAGAATTTAAATGTAGATTTTTCCAAACAACGTGGATGTGTGCATTGGTGTAAAATTGAAGTTATAACGAAGGTCCTTTGTCGACGCCGGAACTCGAACCTGGATCTGTCAGTTTCTGAAAGATCGCTCTACCAGTTGAGCTACGCCGACAGGTACATGGGTAGCTTTTATCTACGTCTGTTCCGGGGGTAACCTTGCAACGTCTAAAACGTGAATGTTATTAACTATATAGAGAGAGATTGTCCAAATGAAACATCGTCATGCGCGATAAAGCCCTGAACCAGTTTTGCACGTTGTCAAATGCCCGGAAATGCATATCCGACAAAGTAGGTTTCATCGATCGGAACAAATGATGATGACTATACGCCGGCATCTCCAAAACTTTCCAGTCATGCGTGAACAAATTTTTTTGGGCCAATTTCTCTACTTGTGCCCTGGCGTTGTCATGCAGTAATTCAGACTTGTTTTCTCATTCAGTTGCAGAAATTGGTGTTCGTAGCGATCAGGTGCAAGAATTCCATCCTACTCCATTAGTTCATATTACAGCACACCCTAAATAACTACCAGATGCATAGCAGAACATTCTTGGACTGACTACTGCGTTTCGGTGTCAATGCCATTACTTCGCCGAGGTCTACTCAGCGTTTTGCTCCCTTTTGATTGTTGTATCACATCCAACTTCTATCACCTGTCACAATTTGTCACAAACGAGACTTTCTGTGTTTCCAATTTAGCAGTTTCAAACACTTTATTACGCGCTCAGCCTTGTTCCTCTGGCTCAGTCCATGCGGCACCCATTTCCTTCCTTCTGAATCTTTCCCATTAAGTGTAAATGATTGGAAATAGTTTGTTGAGTTATTCCCATTTGTTCAGCAAGTTTTTTTTTTGCGTTTGAGGCGAATCTTTATCCAGCAGTGCTTGCAAGTCTTCACGTGCAACCTTCTCTGTTTTCGATCACTAACGTGGAAATCACCAGCTTTGAACCGTCTAAACCGTTTCTCTTTTCGATACAATATTCTCCTCAAAGAAAACACTGCAAGGATGCAGCTACAGTATTTTCCCTTTATTAAATTTGTAACAAATGCAGTGACCTCCTTGCTTTCCTATCAATCTACAAGTATGTTTTACTCTTGGCCAACTTATTCTTCCTGTTCATACCTCTGAAAGGTTACAGACACATGGCCAAAAACTCCGAGGAATGTTTGTTGGCAATTTAACAGTCTTCGTCATACAAAAAGAACTTTAAAACTAATTGTCAAGCCTAATATTTTGCAACTTGAGGAAAAATTATAAGTTATATTTTCTCAAGAAGTTCAAATCGCAAATTGTTTACCATCAAAGGAATTTTGTATCACTCTCGTATAAGGGGGCAAAGTTATGGATTAGATATAACAGGATACTTAATTGATTTGAGTGCCAAACCACAAGGTCGAAATAAGTAAGTCATTAATATTATTGGTAATGCATTTCAGAAGAAACTTCTGTATCGGGAAGTTCAGCTTAATGCAAAAAATCTTTGTCACTCTTCCATTCAAGGGGGGCGCGTGACGAACATGAAACACTGGTGTCGACTTTGGTCGAGTACCTCTCAGGACCCGTTCCAAACGGACTCAGGACTTCAAAGCACCGTTCCTTAAGGACTTCAGAGACACGTTTGGTTTCTCTATTCGGGATTCTTGCATGCAATTCTCAAAATTCGAAAATCTAAGTTGAAAATAAAGCAGCAATTAAAATAACTCAGTAGATCAGAAAAGAATGAATGACCAGGGCTAGTCACAATGGAAAAAAGTCGTACGTTGGTCGTAAGCACGTATGGTTCGCGACGTTTCGGCCACCCACTGTGACCTTTCTCAAGCGAATGAAAGAGAGGGTGTAAGGTACCAGTATATATACGAATATTGTAGGAAAACACAAGTATATGTCGAGAAATTCCTAACTGCGGGAAAACCAAGTGTATGTCGGGAAATCTCTAACTATGGGAAAACCCAGGTGTATGTCGAGAAATTCCTAACTATAGGAAAAACCAGATGTATGTCACGAAATCTCTAGCTATGGGAAAACCCAGGTGTACGTCGAGAAATTCTTAACTATGGGAAAACCCAGGTGTTGGTGGGATATCCAATGCCTAGGAGCGCAGTCCTTGTGTTGTCGAATTTTCTCGTACTAGATGTTGGTACGAATTGCGCAACTGGTTGGAGCGATTTGTTGCCTTTCCTTTAAGCTTGTAAGTCTCCCACATGACTCCAAAAACAAGCGGCTGCTTCTATTGGAGACGTTTCTATATGGTAAGGCAAAAGAGTCAAAATCAGGTTCATGTTCTTGAGTAACAGCATGCTCGGCCAACTGGGATCGAAAATCCCTTTGTTGGACATCGCGTGCATGTTCCTTGCGGCGAACAGAAACAAGTCTTTTCGTTTCACTAATATATACTTTGTCACAGTCTTTACACGGGACACGATAAACTACACCAGTCGACTCATTAACCGGCACCAGATCCTTCACATGCACCATCATGTCTGGAATGGTGGAGCAAGGCTTGTAAAAGGTTTTGATGCCGGCCAGCGTCAGTATCAGGGATATCGTTTCCGATATCCGTTCAACATACGGCAGAACAACAGTTGCCCTTGCCTCTTCTTTACCTCCCCGAGACCCAGTGGGAGCAGAAGTCCAACGATTCCGATGAAGGGACCGTCTGGGGGTACCCATTCTGACGAAGAGCTTGGTTCACCCATTTAAAATTTTATGTCTGAATTAAGTCAACTCTAGCCCTCCTCTTCTGCAAGATGAAGAGATTAAGTTCCTTTAATCTGTCAACATATTCAAGATGCCATAATCCTTCTATAAACTTAACAACTCTTCTTTGAAACCTTTTCAGATAATCAATGTCTTTAACGAAGTACGGTGATCAAAACGACACGGCATATTCCAAATGTGGACGCACTACCGTCTTATACAACGGGAGAATAATTTTTCTCTTATGACAAGTCAAATGGCTTTTCAAAAAACCTAATATCTTGTTAGATTTTTTAACAGCTGCAATGCACTGATTTTCAAATGTAAGATCTTTTGTCACAATAACGCCTAAGTACTTCATACAATCCACCGCCGTTAGTTCTTTTCTTTTTATCTGGTAACTAAATTCCGTATTTTTACTGCTAAAATGCATCACTCTGATATTGAGAAGATTCAAAACGAATTCCTTAAGTACTTGTTTTATAGGTACTCTGGACTTTGTCTTTCTGACGTCAGCGCAATGTGCATAGTGCATAGTACCATAGTAGCAATGTGCATAGTACCGCATTTAGTCTTTCTATATGAACTGATGCAGGGAAAATTTAATATCTCTGACACGAACCAGCATGCGCTTCGTCGTGTCGATTTTGGTTCCTACCCCATCGCCCTTGCCATCGTGTTTACGACCAGTGACCGACCTCTCTACCCCTACTCAATCTTTCTTTTATTCTCCATGACACAGTTAACAAAACTGTATCCACCATGGGCAGACGTAACTACGAAGCCAAATAGAATACTGTCAGTTATTTTTATAAATACAAGTAAGCGTAAAGGAAACATCAGTTTTTGAACTCTCGTGACGGAAAAAAGGCAAAATTCTAATACCTTACTTTATGAAATCCCGTGAGAAATTCTCCAAAGCTTTCGCTGCGCAATATGTCACATTACGAAAGTCTACTTAAAGAAGAATTGTAGACGAAAGTCGACTCTTGAAGAAAAGAAAAACTGTGGCAGACCTCCCAACGGATATAAAATAAGGATTAAAGGGGGAAAGAAGTCTTACAGGAACTAAAAGCAAGAAGTTGTGAGTTTAAGAAATACAAAACGACAGTTCAGTTCTCTATTCGAAAAGCAGACTTTGCCTTTCAGCCGTGATATGCCGTGAATGTATACGAAATTGCTGTCATATAACATTTCGCAAAGTGGATAAAAATTTAACTTAGGGTGTAAGTTTCCAGCCCGATATAGAAATTACAACCGGGACACTAGAAAGGGAAATAGATCTATTAAATCGAATGAAGCAGCAAATGAAACATGTTTTGGTCCCTACATTATTAGGTAGTGAAAATTGAATGATAGAAAATACATTATTTGCATTATAGAAGATTTAACGGCATAATGAACGTCTGACTGCTTTCCCAATTAAGCTACGTCAAGGCGTATCGGTGCACCTTATTATCTAAGTATTTTGTAGAAGGGGAAGCTCACAAAATGTGGAGACAGAAAAAACAGTTGAAATACAGAAGCAACTACGGAAAATAATATTAAAAGAAGGGGAAAATATGGGATATTGAGTATTTATAATATATTCCATTGGAAACAACTACAAGATCGCGACAGATTTCGAAATCGTATTCAAATGAAATCGGTGGCCGCATGAGCTATAAGGCACATCCAGTGTATATAAACGTTTGTACTCAGTTTGGTGTGCTGTTCTGCTATTGTACATTATGCCGAGGAATAAATATTATAAACATTTCTTCGAAGAGGAATTCGGCAAAATTTGTGAAATGAAAACTTGTGGAACGAATGGTGCAGCTATTGCGATAAATCCAGGTAGTTCAAAAATAGTTGTAAGTATTAAAAAAAATCGCTCAAGATATGGAAAAACTCAGCGCAAGAGTTAGACCCAGTTAACGTTTAAGGCACCAAATATTAGCTTTGTTCTTTGTTTCGACTGACGTGCGAAAAAAAGATGTTTCTTCCGCAGTTGTTAGGGATTTACTGTTACTATGGCACTTGTACAACTGTTCTTAATGTGTTAATCTCGAACTCAAGAGCACGGTTTGTTATGTTAATATATCATCCACCTTTAGCGAAAGTGAATAAATAACCATGTTTGGACACCGCCAAAAAATATACATCACTGGAGATAAATGGAAAGACGTAGTATTTTTCGATGAAAAAAATGTTTCACTTTGATAAGACGGATAAAAATATTGACGTCATAATAAAAAAACAGTCTTTCGCTAAACCGCAATATGTAGATGGAGCAGTAATGGTTTAGAGGAGCGTTTGCAGCAAATAGTACTCCACCAATTGGGGTAATTGATGCTAAAATGAACTCAGAAAAGTATCAGGGTATGCTGTGAGAAAACTTGTTGCCCAGTGCACCACTTGTTACATTTGGAAACCAGACATTTCAACAGGATGATGCCAGCATCAATACTTCGCATGTAACTAAAGCACGGTTTGAAGCCAATAATGACCCCCTTCATAACTGGCCATCTTGCAGTCCGGGCCTAAACCCGATGGAAAACCTTCGGGGTATATCGATGCAATCTCTTTACAAGGACTTTCGGCAGTATCAAACGAAAAGAGAACTTCCCAAAGTGATCAAGAATACCCGAAGGAAATATCCAAAACAAAACTGCATCTCGACTTACTGCGACGATGACAGACCGATTGATAAAGATGATTGAAAACAAGTCATTGATTTTCTATTTTAATTTAAAACTGTTCGACCTTATATTTATTTCCAGGAAGAAGACCATCAAAATTTGTCATTTGCGTTTTTTTATTGTATGCATTGTATGCTATATACCTGCCTTAGTTTGTAAAAAAATTGTCGACACCGGGATTCAAACCCGGAACGTTCAGCTTCAGAGGAACAGCTTTACCGGTAAAGCTACGCCGACGTTCATCTGGGAAGCTTATTTTGAAGTCTTCTGTGGGTGGTCATTACATCCTCCTCTACTTGAAAAAGAGGTCACTCGAGGTAACGACCTGACCTCGAGTGGCGCACTGTTGGATCCTTGGCACTAGTGCAAGTCCCTGTTCAGGCATCATTTTTTAAAGAGAAGTAGTCGACGCCGAGATTCGATCATGAAACGTTCAGCTCCGCAGGAACCGCTTTACCATTTAAGCTACGCCGACAGGTAACTGGATAGCTTATATTGTAGTTCTTTGTAGGTGGACTTGCCAGCTATTAATTTTTATGTTTAATATAATTTTCTTGACTCCATCCTTAGAAGGTGGTAGAAAGAAATCAATACTTGATTTTTTAGTTGCATTTTGGCGGCTAGACCAGCGGCTTCGTTGCTCAGGATTTCTGTGTGACTTTTTACGCAATAAAACTCTATGCTAGTGTAGGAGGAAATATCTTTATAAATATTTTCATGGTCATGGGGGATGGCATAAAAGTCAGCTTTTCTACCTTCAAAGTTTTGAAGATGTGGTCTCTAAGTCCTGATTCTTTTATCCAGCATACATCCAGACAAATATTTCTAAAAAGATTTTTAAATGGATGAGTTCATCAGATTGTAAAGAAAAGTTGTCGATGCCGGGATACGAACCCGCAACGTTTAGCTCCGGAGAAACCGCTTTATCATTTAAGCTATGTCGCCGTTCATCTGGACAGCTTATTTTGAAGTCTTTTGTGTGTGGACTTTACAAGTTATGTCTTTGTTTGCTGATATATTTCGCGACCTTAAACTTTTTCCAGGACCTTACACTAAACTTGAATAATGTAATATCTCGTGGGGTTCGTCAATGGGATATCCTGCTGGATGGGGTCCGACAGTTAAATTCATTACAACTACTTAAATTGCATATGAAGATAATTTTATTGGAATAATACTTATCATTTGATTTACTTTCCTTTTTGTTTTTAGTATGTACTTTTACAGTTAAAAATGAAATATTTCATTGAAATTTGGGTGCAGGTGGATACGCGAGTCTTAAGGATTCGTGTTGGAATACTTTTGCAACCCCAAAACCAATGCGTGTATCCAACCTTTCAATTTTGTAATAAAGTTGTTTATTTATGCTGTGTGACTTCACATTGGACTGGAAATTATGGGATTATGAAAAATTATGGAATTATGAGAATAAGTGTATGCTGTCAAATTACACTGTGGGACAACGCATCCTCGTTATTTCCCGAATTAACATCCCCCCTTGATCACTGTCCTATCTGCCTTCCTTTCCGCCCAATGAGGAATGACGTTTTTTTTCCTCCCTCTTACATGAATAGTTTTCTTACAAACGTACCGCAAGAAGAAATACAGGATGACGAAGGCTAAACAAGTATTCGTATGACGTCGTATTGGACTCTAGTTTTTCGCTAACGTCAGTTTTTCTTTTTTAATCACTGCTTCCCTTCATTTGGGCAAAAAGAGGGAATAATACTTACAGTGATAAAATGCAAAGTTTACTATGCTGTCGTTTCTGGGCCCGGTGGTAGTGCTTGTAAAAAATATTTTCCCTTCTCCACGACGCCGGGATTCCAACCTATGGATGTGACATGTCCGGAGAGACCGCTCTCCCATTTAAGCTACGCCGACAGGGTAACTGGGTAGTTAATATCGAAGTCTTGTGCGGAGAATCTTACATCCTCTCCCACGTTGAGAGAGAGGTCAGGGTACCTCTTGACCTCAAGTGTAAGACCTAACGATTGGGTCCTTGGTCACTAGTGTTAGTCCATAAGGTCGGGGCCATTCTAAAGAAAATGCCCTTTTTGTAGACGCCGGGATTCGAACCTACGGATTTGTCATCAGCGGAGAGTCCGCGTGTTCGAAGTCTTTTGTGGGGAGACCCTTACATGCTATTGCAATTAAACGTGGTAAACAGACTAATAAATCCTATAGTTTGAATGAGAAGTTTGCCTTTTATATGTGATCTGAGTTAACTACTGTTAATAAGACTGACGTTTAAGTGATTTTGAACGTTATTATTGAATTAAGAGTATTGAAATTCCTGAAAAGGGCTATTAACGGGAATACGGAAAGTGACGTCGCCACACCCACCCCCCACTAAACGTGTTTATTCTCAGCAACATTACCTTGTTCCAAATCCGATTCTGCGTAGCGCAACGTAACAGCAAACTTATTTTTACGTTTGTAATCAATGGAAATTATATTGACCTAGATTTCACTACAGAGAGAGCACCTAGTGGAAGAGGGTTGATTAGAGATTTCCTATCCGTGGTCAGATAACATCGATATTGTTACTTCAAAGTGACAACTTTACCAAATACAAATACAAAATAATAGGTCAACAACAGGCAAAAGCCCACCTTGGCTGACTACGAAATAACAATATACGCACAATGTCTGAAATAAAAAGCAAAGATTTTCCAAAACCATTGCCATTCCAAAACCATTTCCAAACCCATGCCGATCGGGACTCGACGGGCTCTTCAGCACAGTAGCCCGTCACCGGTACCACTGAGCCACTGGAGCGGCACAGAAAAACAGAATACAGTTTATTTTATACTTTATCCAAAGAGTGGCAAATATTTTACCAGCCAATAAACAAAATCTTCACCTTATTTTCTCCACGGTCAAGTGTACTGGGTGTAAAGAAAAGAAATTTATACTGTGTAACGTATTGCTGGCTTTCAACATTTTTCGCGCGCCCAATTTGCGAAACCTTTCTATTTTTCACACATATGCCATTTTCTGCATCTCGTTGAAGAGACCCACCGTAGGTTGTAGACACCAAGCCCGCAGCGTCAGTCGCTTGTAAAAATAATACGAGAAAAATGTCAGTTTTAACAAGATCATGAAAGTTTCCAGGCTTCCGATTATATGTTTCACGCATAACAGCATGTGGTACTTGGTCTCCGTAGAGTTTACGATCACTTTTCTTTTTTACTTTCTTCTTTTTCTTTTCTTGAGGACTCACTGGAGTTTTTGTAAGCTACTGGCCGTAATTTACAAAACTTGAAGCAATGCTGCTGAGCTCCTCTATCATTTCTGCTGCATGCTGTAACACTTGTGGCGTCTTGGCAAAGTATGCGCGTCCATCACTAAATTATGATTAAGTTTAACTTTCTGTAGGGGTAAAACTACTGAAGCGTACGCTCTTCCATAAAACACAATGACTGCGGCAATTTTTCCCCTAATAGTATTAACCTCGCCAGTGTAAGTATCCTAATCGGTGTTTCCGACGTATTAAATATCTCACCTCTTACCTGCCTTATGCTTTTATCTTCCTGCTTGTTGGACAAAATGCCTTGGGCATGCAATACCCATATGCAGTGTGTTCGTAAACTGTTTCAGCGAAGTAAAAGGGATGATAGTACCCATCAAGATGAAAAATACTTTCATTGAAACCCAGTCCCCATTCCATTCAGTGTCAGAAAAGCATCCACGTTGAACTTTCAACAGTGAAAACAACAGAATGAACGAAATCATACGTTGCTCAATCCCATGCTGGTCAAAGAAAATATCAAATTAAATGCTCGAAGTGGCGTCCAAGAGTACCGTTGCGCAGTTTATACCAGCGAATGGAAGACCGACGTTCCCTCTCGAAGACACCTGGTGTCGTGTTTATTTTGCCCGCTACAACAAGTATTCTCGCAACGAGATCCTCCACGGAGTTCATTGGTGTCCCGCGAAGGCTTCACGAAGTAGTGTCGGGTGATGTTATCAAGGTAATAATCTGAAGCATTGAGGATGCGACGCTTTTAATGAACAATGTAAGCTTCGGCTGGCTTTCTATTGAACCCTGATGAGCCAATCAGCCACAACTGTCGATGCTGCTTCGCTTCACTTGACATTTGCATACGGCAAATGCTTGACGATGATGTTTTGCACATAATCTACATCCCTCCGGCACGACCGAACTAACGTCAGCAATGACGCCTTGTTCTTATTGGACATTTTTTGCAGATACACTTTTCTGACACTCTAAATGCATAGTGGTCCTAGGTTCCATTGTAATTATTGTTTTTCTTTATGGGAACTATCACCCTTTTTATTTTGCTGAAACCGTCTACGAACATAATATAGTAAAATGTATCTTCATGTAAGAACAGAAGCATACATGGTAACTTTGGCAATTTTCCAAACACTTTTTTTGACGTTGCAGACAGATTTCAAACACATTGCAAAACTCAAAAATGCTCACCATGTGCACCGTGTTACCCATTAACTTTTATTTAATTAATCACCTCATGTTATAGAAATAAAGAATGCAATGAGACTATCATTATAGATGTATTTGTAGGTATTAATTACTTATAAATTGAGTCTGAACACATGCAAAAGGAATTAGCTCTATAACAGGAGGTTTCGGAAATATCTGACCAGATTTTAAAGTTTGGTTGAGGGATCTACAAAAAAGAACATTTTGCCAGATAATATATGCCCGGCAACGCCGCGTTTAATATTTAACACCAAAACCAGAATGTGAAAAACAAAATGTCACATGTAACAAGTGGTTTTCTAACTCTTGATTTTGCAGTAGATCCTCACTGACACTGATATAAGCTTCACATCGTCAGCTCATGCATTGCACTGCATTTTCAAAGATCTCAGACGTTTTTCGAACATTTCCAGAAGTAACAGATAGTCTGGCGACGAGATCTTGCTCCGAGTCAATGAAGCTGTCGTGCATGATGCTTTTCATGCGCCGTCAGAAGAAGATATCTATGCATGACAAATCTGGAAATCATCGTAATAAAGGAATAGGTTCATCTCAACGTGTCCTGTGGTTTCCATATAAGTAGCGCTCAGGTAACTCCATACATCAGTGCTAAAGTATGCTGGCGCGCCATCATGCTGGAACCAGATTCTTGTTCGAATAGACGGAGGAACATCCGTGTGAAGTTCAAGCAAGTTCTCTGGAAGGAAAATATAGTATGAGCGGCCGTTCAAGAGACGAGGTACAATATACAGTCCAATTAAAACATCGTGCCCCACACCCAGCCAAACTTTGATGGAGAATCCTTCTTGGTAGTCATGTGTTCTTGTCTCATGTGGATTTTCATGCTCTCAAAGAGAATATTGTTGCTGTTAATCATCTCCTCTTCTGTGAATAACACGTATGAAGGGGCGTCAGACTATACTGCAGCCTGTTTCAGGAACCATCAGTCTCAGTCTACACGGAGAAGAAAATTAACCAATTTCAACGCCTACACTTTCTGTAAACGGAATAGATACATTTCTTCGTCATGTAAAATCTTCCAGAGGATTGACCGACTCAGACTGGGCCACGTCCAACACTTCTCGTCTTTGCAGCAGGATTGAACTAAACTCCACGTAAGACAGCTTCTTCCATTGCAGGAGTTCTGGAACTTTTTGTCCCGGTCACATCATTCCTGCTAGCAGTAAAAGATCCACTTTCGCGAAACTGTCGGCGAGCATGCTCCAACCTTTGGAGATTCGGCAATTGTCGCTTCGAGAATTATGCACTGTACAACCTTTGAGCAACTCGTCTGTATCCGTTCGCAGCTCCATACTGCGAATTCCGAATTAATGCAGCATTGCAAGCCGTTGAAAACCCAAGCGGGTAAGGACGCCTTGCGCCGCAGAAACGATGATATCGATTAACCTAGTCAGCACCCTCTATCACCATAACACGACATTTCCGGACGCACATTCTTTGACCAAAACATTAGTTTATTTTGGACCCCCACGGTTCTGTAAGCGTTTGTTACAAATTACGTAGGTCAGTCAAATACATTTCAATGCACAATACAAATACAAATGCAAAATTTGACAAGTACAAATACAAAATGAAAGCAACAGGCGAATGCCCACTATGGCTGACCATACAAAAAATCCAAATAAAATTGCGGAGACCCTCTCCGTCGTCTTGCATAACATTAGACATAAATTAAGGAACGGAGTTCCCTCATCCAACTACAAAAATAAAGCACTAAAAATAAAGACATTAAAATCTCATGGCATACTTTCATGCAAAGCAAAATACACAAAACC
>JJRW01S0000070.1:152946-164461 GCA_001188405.1 Loxosceles reclusa
TCAAGCACTCTTTAACTTTTATGTTTCTTTTTTAGAAACTTTTAAACTGTCAATTAATTGGCCTTTTCGGCTTAGTTAAATCTGTACTTATCTTTTAGTAAATTTCAGGTAATCATATACACACACAGGACCAGAAGTCGCAGTCCAGTAATTAAGTCAGTCTCAAAATGGGCACTATCAGTACTTAACACAACTTCGTTTCACATGCCGAAGTACAGTTTTTTTGGCTTGAGTTAGACGCATGAGACGTAGTCAATGCATCAGACGTAGTCAATGCTCAACGCATCAGACGTAGTCACTTCTCTCAAATCGGGCAGCAGCAGTCAGTATTATAATGTCTTTCTTGTTTGACCCGGCTAAGTCAACGCTGCGAGCACGAGACTCAGACACTATATTAAAAACTTGTGTCTGATCTCCCTCGGAGTCAGACAATAATGTATCTGCTGTTCTGCGTGATTTCGTAGAACAACTACGTTTAGCAGACATAATTAAATTCAAAAATAATACTAAAATCAATAACGTACCTTTCAAATGTTCCCCGGAAATTTACAACCCAATAAAATATATACACTTTCCAAAATGTGCTTAACTAAGCTTCAGCAAGTAGCTAAGTGAAATTAAGATGAGCCAATTTAAGTTTAAACAAACAACATAAATTTATTTTCATGGAACAAGCAAGTACAAGTAAATAATAACATTTGTGCTAAATTCGCACTTAAATAATATTCAAATACTGTAATACTATATGCAATTCGATTAGCAATAATAATGCACTAATAAGCCTTTCAAAAATACTTAGGCTTTTTAATATTCAAAAATCTACTTAACTGATCCAATTTTATGACTTCAGTCAAGTGTAGCTAACTTTTTATTAAATACACAAATTTGGGTGTATTCTTAAATTTATTTCTCCGCTTCCTTTTGTGAAGACGGGAGAAGTTATAAGTCGTCTGCTCATGGAGTGAGCTTTCACTGACGACTTGGGAAATTTCTAAAGGCGTTTTAGCCTAGACAGCAATCTTTTACGTAGGGGACAAAAAGTAATGTATAACTCGGTGTCAAGAACCGACGTAAATAAATCGTTCTCCAAAAGGTGATAACTACTGAGGGTTAACCAAAAAGTCCTTGCCTTTCTCTTTGCTCCTACTTTTATGCTTTGATTCACGTCACGTAAGCTTGTGACGTTTCACCTAATCTGCATTTTGGTTCAGTGGTAGCAAGAATTAATGTTAATTCCGTGTTTCCGCGCAACGCTCTCATGTTAAAAATTATGTTAGTATGGGAATTGGGTTATAAATTCATTACACTATCTCAGTCAGAAAGCTCTTTTTGCTGCGCATTTCGTTTGCCTTTTTATTAGCCAACGCTTTTGTCGTGGCATTTCCCTAACGGCTTATCTCTCTCGTGAAGGCGTATGGGAGATTAGTGTTGGTTGTTGTTGTTGTTATTATTAACGTTAGCGGGGAAAAGAATTACTAAACACTACATCACTTAATTGGTTTTTATCTGTTTTAAGCATTGGTTACAACCGTATATCGAACGGGTGTGATCTAACAGCTGTGTCGCCAGTTCTGACGCGTAATTTCTACCATTTCCTTCCAGCATACAAAAATGGAATTATTTATTGATGCAATTTCTCTGTCTAATGATTAGTTTTTTAAAACTTAATGTTAATCAAGAATTTAACCTTCTGCCGCAAATAGATCCACGCATGAAGTAACCAATGCCATAATTTTTATTACTAGAAGTGCATTACAATTAGCATTTACTGCTAAACACTTTAGTGTAAGTAAGCAGCTAATAAGAACGATTGAAACAACGTAGTTAGTACAATACGATCGGTAATCGATTTAGGGCCGATTTTCTGTATAATTCTTTTGGCGTGCGCCTCTGCTCAAGTCTACTCCGTTTCTTGGAGGCTACATAACCCCATAACCTTCACTGAAGAAGCTCATGTGCGTGAAAAATCATTTCACCGTTATACTTCAATAAGACATGTACATTTGCAGAAAACATATTTGTTTTCCCGTTCTTCTTTCACATATAATTTGTGAAGTTCCCTCAAAACAGCCGTAGATAATGAATGCCCAGATGCCCGTCGGCGTAGTTAAATTGGGGATGTGGTCTCTTCGGAGCTAACAGATCCAACAATAAACAAAAGGACTTCTGGGTCAGAGTGCCGCGTCATTTGGAGTTCTCTTTTCCAACGTTTCGACGTGATTGCACACGTCTTCTTCAGGGAACTGCAACTGAAATGACAAGTTGGATCTTGAACAGAGTATTTATACCTAAAATCTGGGAACCCAGAATTCCTGGGAATACCCCAAAATTCTTGCGATTACCCAGAATTCAACAAACTCCAGGGAAATTTCCAAGTTTATGGAAAACCCTTATGATGGTCTGAAAAGAACTGGTTTCCATATGTTGGATAGCTTCATCCCATCTTCTCTATTGAAATTCTTTGTGTGCTTTAGAATTTCTATCGCCTCTTGAACCAACCTGTGGGATGATCGGTTACTTTTTCTAAGTAACGTTGCTTCTGTAAACTTTATCTGATGATTGTTTTGTATGGTGTATTCTGCTACTCCAGACTTCTCTGGTTGGTAGAGTTGCACATACCTCTCATGTTCTTTCAACCTGGTTGTAAAAGATCTTCCAGTCTGCCCAGTCTTCCACTCTGACCCAGAAGTCTTTTTGTTTATTGATGACTCTAGCCGCGAAAGCCTTCGAAGCTTAAATAACAGATCCAAGTTCGAGTACCGGCGTCGACAAAGGGCGTTTGTTACACTGGTGCCTGAACAGGGACCCTTGACCGCTGTTCCACCATTCGATGCTATACAGACCCTGATGTTTCAACTCGTGGGGAAAGATGTGAGCTTCGCTCTCCCACAATAGATATAGATAATAAGTTGTCCAGATATCTGTCGACGTAGCTTAATTGGGAAAGCGGTCGTTTCGGAACCTAGAGATCCGTGGTTCAAATCACGGCGTCGACGAAACGCAATTTGTTAAATTCACGCTCGAACTCATGGACCCTTGCCTTAGCCCTTGAGATCCACTACTCCAGGTCAGGCAGACCTTGGTATCTCAACTTTGCGGGGATGGATGTGAGGTTCCCTCGAGAGTAAACATAGGTAATAATCTGCCCCTATTAACCCCATCAGTGTAGCTCAATTTGTAGAGTTAGCGCTCCTGAGGTGACATATCATTGGACGAGAAAAGACGATTGCCACAAATTACTAGTTGATAAATAACTATCGATCAAGAGTAAACAAACATCAAGAGAGTCCGAAACGGAGACTGACTTAGTTTTAATAATTTTCTGTTATTTACATCGGTGGTTGAACACAAAAAATGATTAAAACTAAGTCCAAACATAAATTGACTTAGTTTTAATCATTTTATGTGTTCAACCACCCATGTAAATAACAGAAAGCTATGCCGCGTTCCAAGTAATCGAGTAGAAATATAACCGCATATCTATCACCCCAGTATATGCGTTTTTCGTCATTCCTTTGTGAGCAGGTGTTTTCATATTTACATTCCCCTACACATTTTCGCATTACTATTTCCTTGCATTATGTATTCACACAATTTTGGAATGCACGGCGGAAAATCTGCACGAATGAAACATTTGTATTACATTTACATATTGTGTGTTCAAAAATATATATTGCCGAATATTTTGAAAGCGAGGCAATAACATTTGATGCTTTGTGCTGAAATTAAACATTGTGACAAATTTCATGATTTCTGCTGCTACACGCATTTTGCTTCCCTTCTGAAGCGAAATATTTGGCAATTTTATTGGTTGTTAGAGATTTTTGTTATGATGATTACGGAAGAAGTTATATTATTAACTTCAAAAAAGTGTGTTGCATTTCTCGTTCGTTATTCACATGGCTCTTTGCATTAACAATGCTTTGCAAGATTTCATTATGTTTGCTTCTAATTATTATTGTAAGTGAAAATACATGGCCAGACGAAAAATACAGAAACATTTGAGAAAATAATTCATCCCTTTATTTATATGGTGTGTGGGGTTTTTCCCAAAAAGGACTTAGATAATTGTCTGACTAAATACTCGTCGGCGTAGCTTAATTGGGAATGCTTTCAGTTCGAAGCTGAACAATCCAGGTTCGAGACCTGACGTCGGCAAAAGGTGTTTATTACAACTGGCACTTGAACTCATGGACAGACACTCGTGATCACGGTCTCTTGACCATTGGTTTCCGCACTCAATGTCAGACCTGAGCCCTGTCCTCACTCTCAACGTGGGAAAGGATATGAAATCCCCCCAAAAAAGACTTAGGTAATAGGCTGCCCAGAAATTCGTCGGTTTAGCTTAATTGGGAAAGCGATCACTCCGGAGCCTAACGATCCAGGTTCGAGTCCTGTCGTTGGCAAAGGGAGTTTGTTACAGGTGTAACACCACCTTTCACTATCCAAAACTGCCTGAAATACTCTTGGAATAGACAAATATACGTCTCGTATGGTGGATAAAGGTATATTGTACCATTCTTCCTTCAAACACTGTTCGTTCATGTAGAGATCTTGCAGGCGGATTTCGAACCCGACATTTGTTCTCGAAAGATTAACCACATGGGCAGAATAATATTAAGACCTAGTGATGAGGCCGGCCAAGACAAACGGGAAACCTCATCTGCGTGCTGAAAAAAAGTTATCTTCTTAAAGTTATCTTCTTGATAAATGACATCACCATCAGAATATAATATCCACTCGATAAAGTAACTTGGTCGCCTAAAATAGTTGTGTAGTATCTTGCAGTGATATGTCCTTGCAAGATGATAATTGGGACGGCAGGAATACCATGACATGGCTGCTCAAACCATGACTGCACCTCCACCATGCTTGATCGTTGGCATTAGACAATCCTGATCAAAACGTGTTCCCCACGTATAATTTCGACCGGAGGTTGGGAATAATGTGTAGGTGGATTCCTCAGACCAGAAGACAGTCTTCCACGTATCATCAGTCCACGTTTTATGCTTGCGGCACCATTCTATCCTCCTTATGATATTCCTGTCGGTTATTAGTGGTTTGGAGATGGCAACTCGCCCATAAATTTTCTGCTTGTTGAATTCCTTCCTCACTGTTCGTACACACACATGGTTGGAAAAACAATTACTCAGCTCAGCAGTAATTTTAGACACCGTTGTTTTCTTATTTTTCGTCACAATTCTCCGCATTCTCTTTCAGGCTCTATCACTATCTTACACTTTCGTCTACGCCGGTATTTATCGAATGATATTTTCCAGAAGCACAATATGTCGTCATAATTTTTGAAACACTACCAGGCAATACACAATTTGCAATTGCTACTCGGGATAAAGAAGCTCCTACTAAGCTGGTGCCAACAATTTTCCTCATTCAAGCTCTATAAGCTCTGACATAATTCACGTACATCTGTGCAGAACAATGTCTACAAAGCAACGGATGCTTCATACTGATTTCCTCTTTCTCTTCTCACACGCGTAACTATCGCAAATGTGGCGCCATCTCTATTTTCTAGCAAGAAACTTCTGTCATTTTCTCGTTCTCCTTTTCCCCGGTGTATCCATAATTTTGTCGACTCCCTGTAGTTTAAGAACTTAAAATAAAAAAGTCTAAACGTGTGCGTGAAATAGCACCTACATCCCAGCTGGAGGTTCAAATTTGGACCTACGCTCTGCCAGCCCTTTCTACATCCTAAAAACTAAGGGACTTGCTTAACATGAATGACATCTAGCGTACAAAATCTTGCATCTGCAAGTGAATGTGTTTATCCCCAACCACATTCGCTCTCGGTAATCTTGGAGGAATTGCTCCGTTTAAGTCCAGCGAGACATCTGGAGAGCTTGGGATGACTCTATCTCACCTGGACCTTAGACTGTTTCGTCCAACAAAGTGGTGCAGATTGTTGTGTGAAAGTTCATGCCAGGTAGCTTCACATGAGAATGTTGACACAGGGAACACACCAAACTTCTCTCCTGCATCTCAATCAACATCGACACTGCCTTTGAGTTGTTTCTGTAAAACTATTACATTCTATACATAAGAATCTTACTTCCGAAACATCAGGAAGCAACGCTCTAAGTGGACTATGGATAACAAGCTAACCTGTTTGGTGCGAACAATAAGTCGTCATCTTTTTGTTTTTTAATCTCTATCTTACAAAACTGTATGTCACACAACTCAAAGGAACAGTCTCTTAAGGACATGATCAGATACAGATTATAAGGTCGGCTATAGGCAACTACCCATTGAGGCCGACTCCGTGTCTACATAGAAAGGAAAGATCCTATTGTCAATATGATAATAATTAGAACTCTATATATTGAGAGAATATCCCGTCAATTAACGAAATATCACTGTATACTGGGTGCACCGCAAAGACTACGTAAATGCTGGAGATTAAAACTTCGCTCGGAGTGCATAAAAGTGTCCTAGGAACCATGTTCCTACCATCTGTAGTTTTCGAGGAAAGTTGCTGAGTTGGACGTGGTTGAGTAGCAGCCTGATACCCTGCGATATCTGGAATACATGACACGAGTAATTCCGAAGCATCTTTCTACATGAAACGGTATATTCGATGAATTGCGCAAAATGTTACTCATTTGAATGGAACTCGTTCAGTCTGATTGTGCTTTATATATATATATATATATTGCATATAATTCCATCAGTAAGGATACTATTGAAGTTGACAAAATGAAATTGGAGGAAGTTGAAAACTAAATTTACCTTGGCCAACAGGTGACTATGGATGGAAGCATTGTGGAAGAAATTAATCGTAGAATGAAGCTTGGATGGAGAACTTTCGGAAGAAACAGTATAAAATTTAAAGGAAGTATGCCATTGTGTTTGAAAAGAAAAGTTTTCAACCAGTGTGTGCTTCCTGTTCTGACGTATGGCTGTGAAACATGGACATTAACTGCAAAGGCAATTCAGAAACTGCGGATTACACAAAGAAGTATGGAAAGGTGTATGCTGGATATTACAAGGAGAGATCGGAAGATAAATACTTGGGTGAGACAACAGACCAGAATCTATGACATAATAACATGCATCAAGAAACTGAAATGGAAGTGGGCTGGACACATCATTAGGAGGCATTATAATAGATGGACGGTACAAGTTCTTGACTGGCTGCCGAAGAATCAGAAACGTCCTAGAAAGCGACCACATTCGAGATGGCTGGACGAGATTACCAAATTTGCTGGAATAGTTTGAAAAAGGAGGGCTGTAGACCGCAAATGTTGGAAAAATCTTGAAGAGGCCTACATCCCGCAGTGGATTGATAAAGGCTGATGATGATGGTGATATATTGTATATTTTGTAAAGAAAAGTTGTCGACCCCGGGATTCGAACCCGAAACGTTCATATCCGGAGCGACTGCTTTCCCAGTTAAGCTACAGTTAAGTGGGAAGCTTATATCGAAGTCCTTTGTGGGTGGACGTTATATCCTCCCCATTTAAAAGAGAGGTCAGGATAACGACCTGACCTCGAGTGGTGGACCTAACTGTTGCGTCCTTGACCACTAGCGTGAGTCGCTAAGTTCGAGCGCCAATTTGTAAAGAAAAGTTTTCGACGCCGGGATTCGAAACCGGAACGTTCAGATCCGTTTTATAGGTTAAGCTACGCCAACGCTTATCTAGAAACCTTATATCGAAATTCTTTTGTGGGTGGACATTACAATACTCTAGTTTCTTACATGATTTTATAACAGGTAATCGCAATTTCTCTGCCCTTCACTTATTTGTGAAAATTAGCTCATAGAAGGAAGATAATTGATCGTTGGTTCTCCGCGCTGTCGGACATTCACATTGTTTGCTATTTGTTGTACCGGTGACCAAGAAGGGACTCTCGTTAACTTCGATTTTATTTTTGTTAGGGAAAAACTCGAAAGCTGCACCTCACTTCTTCGTCTGCTCTTCACCAGGCAAAAAGAAGATGGAAGTTCCCTCTAGAGAATACTCGTGTTATTTCGTTCGACTTTCAAGGTTCTGTACGTTTTTCCCCATGCAATTCCCTATAATAGCACTCGAACGGCGATTGCAGGAATACAAATAGTCTCCATGGGGAAACGTTCAGCCTTTTCCTGTGTAGTCTCATTCTTGCAAATAAGAATGTGTGCCAATGAGCAGTAGAAAAACGTTTTTAATGCACTACCAGACGAAGTAAGTGCAACACCAGGAAGATGTCGTCGTATGATGAATGATGAAATTTAATGCTGAAAAATGCAAAGAATTCCATTTGGTAGAAATAATACCGAGGTTAACTATCAGTTAGCAGGCAAAACACTTGTAGGGAGTGTAGAGAGTTCCATAAAAGATTTTGGAGTGTTGCCAACAAGGCAAATAGAATGTTTGGGTTTCTAAAACGTTACCTTCCGTGTCTTTGTGTAACTGCTTTGTGACTTTGTGTATTTTGCTTTGCTTGTAAGTATTCCATGAGATTTTTGTGTCTTTATTTCCAGTGCTTTTTTTCTTTTTTTTGAACGAGGGAACTCCGCCGCCTAACTTACCTTTAATGCTATGCATGACGACGGAGAGAGTCTTAAGTAATTTTATTGGATTTTTAGACATGGTCAGCCATGGGCATTTGCCTGTTGCTGACTTTTATTTTGTATTTGTATTTGTAATACAGTGAATCACGCCCCAATATTATGCCTAGATCAGCATGAACTTGATTTTTACCGCGCCGGGATCGAAAGATTATTCCTGCCATCCGACAAATATTCAATTGGTATTGTGATTTCGTAAAGAAATATTCCTTTTCATATCTTATATTGATTTCTTACGCTGGCATTCTTTGTTTTTTATATAATCGATCATACTACACTTTTTTTTCTGATGCATCCTCATATACTCGTTCCGTTTTCTTTACTTGGTGACAAAACGTTCTCTGTTTCGTATTGTTAGAAACTTCTCGAGCGTAAACATTATCTGTCACTTTAAAAGTGACATTTCAACTGTCAGTTTACCAAAAGTTTATTGTGAGGTATGATCCCTATCGTTTCTTGTAGCATTTTAAGCATGTCAAAAAAATCAAGAACTTTTATATATTATGTTTTTTTACAACATCAAAAGGGCAAAACAGGTCGCCAAAAAAGAAAAAAACTTTTAAAGAAATCGTTCCTCATAAGAAGCCGATGCTGTAAATTATTTGACTTGCAGAAAGTGGTTCTGGTGATTCAAAGGGAAAAATTCTGTTGTCAAAAAGGCATCTCGTACTGGAGAGCCTGTCACCACGGATGTGGATAAAATTAAAACCATGATTGATAGTAATCGCCGTTTGACGACATGTGAGATCTGCCCGGTATTATTGCCCCGACAGTTTGGAATCGTGAAGAAGCTGGATATTTGGGTGACACATAAATTCAGTGTCAAAAATTTAGTGTACTGAAACGTAATGAAAATGCGAGAGGAGATACTGAGGTATGGGGGGGCAACGACCCCAACTTTGGGGAAGAAAATTGCTTAATGGTACTCCACCGCGAAACAAAAATTATTATTGTGAAAGAACTAAAACAAATTTCTTGTATAAACACTCTCATAATGCAAATTCAGCACATAATATGCATTAATATAGTAAAATAAGTGAAATAATAAAAACAGTGAAATATGAATGATTATATATTCACTGATCCCCCATGCAATAGACTCTCCCCCCGACCATGTGAGCAGACACACTTGGCGATTGCCTGGTGGAACCTTACTTTTTGTCAGAACGTCTGACCGGTGCAGCGTGCCGTGTGTTCCTGGAGCAAGTGCTTTCCGGTCTTTTGCAAGGTGTTTTGGCTCACCATACAGAGGGTCATGTTGTTTATGCATGATGGGAGTACAGCGCACTTTCTCCAACGAGATCTGTTACTTCCTAAATGCGATATATCCAGGGCGATTGATTAGACGTAGAAGATCTGTGACTTACCCTAATCCACTGGATATCTACTTCCCTGGCGCATGAAAGCATTTGTGCACGAGGCACATGTTGACTCCCTGAAAGATCTTGTAGTGAGAATCGTTGTTGCTGCGGACAACATCAACATCACACCAAGATCATACGAAAGGTGGGCAGCTTCGGACGCCACTTCGAGCATCTTCTTTGAGTCTTTGTCTGCTGCGAATGGAATTGGGCGACTTCTAAATTAGTATATTTTTTCTTTCACTGTTGGAGGATCAACGTAGATATATAACTGCACTCTTTTCTGACACTATAAATGCATTGTGGCCCTGGTTTCCATTGCTCATACTATTCGTCTAGACGTAAACCATCTTCTCACTCTTTTTCTTGAAAAGTTTACGACCACTCTGTATATCTATCGTATTTGCCTACCCTCATTTTGTCGGAAAGTTTACTTTTCAGCCTAAGAAGCTGGAAGTAAATATGTAGGGTTTACTACCGTAAAATATCCATCGAAATGCCATAAGTCATGGGGGTACCCCTAATATCGTGTCGGACCGCCTTTAGAACGGCGAAGTGCAACAGCTTATACAGGGTGAGCCTAAATTGTTTTTACAAAATAAGAGGGGTGATAGTACCGATCCAGACGAGCAATTATGACCATGGAACATAGGGTTACATTCCACTCTGTCAGGCAGAAAGGAGTAAAATTAGAATTTCAACATGAACTGACAACAGTGTTGGGAAAGCGAATGAACGATACCAAAAGTTGCACAATCTGATTTATTGATCAGCGAAAAACTCATAGCAAGTGCTCAAAACGGCGGCCACGCATGTCGTTGCACAGTTCACACGGACGATGGAATGACTGGCGCACCCTCTCGAAGATTCCGAGTGTTGTGTTAATTTTGACTGCGGCAACAACGATTCTTGCTACGAGATCTTCAGCCAAATCCACATGCGTCTCGTACGCTAACTATTTCATGTGCCCCCAGAAGAAATTGTCCAGTGGATTGAGGTCCGGTGAGCGAGGAGGCCAAGTCACACGTCCGCCACGTCCTATCCAACATGTGATCTGATTGGCTGTCTACGGACCCTAATTTACTGCTTCTTCTCACTGCACATTTGCAGACCTAACGACGTCAGAGGCGATGATTTCTTCATGCTCCACGTGTTTCCACTTTATTCTCTACTGCCTCACAGAGTGGAATGCGACCCCATGTTCCATGGTCATTAGTGCTCGTCTGGATGGGTACTATATCACCCCTCTTACTTTGTAAAAACAATTTAGACTCATCCTGCATTTATTGTACACAAACAGTATGATACCAGGAAGACATGATTAAATTTAAAGGTAATTTTGAGATACAAACACACACACAGAGAATACAGAAATTAGAAATCAGAGCAGCCGCCTCTGTGTAAGACCTTGTCGAAATTTACCGGCTAACTGAGCACGAGTGTCAACAGGTCTTACATCTAAATTCAAACTCTGAACACCTCCGGTGTCAGAAAACAAACTTCCAGCAGCTTTTAAACTTTTAGCTCTGCAAGATCTCTTTGCAGACATAATTTTGACGTATCCAGTTCAAAATACAAAAACTAACTC
>JJRW01S0000072.1:203362-213440 GCA_001188405.1 Loxosceles reclusa
TATTTGTACCATTACCACTCAACTGTGTATTAAATTTCATTCAACTATGATGCTTCCTTCATGGTGTTGCAATTTTCATAAACAGGAGTATATATGTTTCGAATTTTGAGTTAAGTGCGAGTTTAGCACTCAGTTTATTTTCTTGTATCGCTCGTCCGTAAATAAATAAGTGGCTTCGACTTACATTTGATTTTCCTAATTTCAGTTCAGATGTTTGCTAAAACTTTATTTCATTTATGTCTTTATTTTGGAATTGATATTCTCGTATTGGGTTTAAACCTTCATTAACTATTGCACTTGGAAATAAATTGAACTTTGTTTGGTATTATGTCTGCTGAACGCTCAATCAAATCGAAGTCAATTCGACCAGCAGACGCACTATTTTCTGACACCGAAGGTGTCCGGACCTTCAATTCCACTTTAAAGATAATGCCCGAATCTCGTGCTCAAAGCGCTGATCTAGCTGACGTTATTCTGAACTAGGAGTGCAATTTTCGCGCCCTCGAGTCTGTTCTATACAGGTAAGCTCTATTTATAATTTTAAATGGATCTGAGATTTATTTTCGTAAAATTAATGATTTTAAGGATAAGTACTGAGGGCAAAATTCTGGTTGTGTGAATTTGTGGGAGCTATTACCGTAATTGCCTCATTCGCAACACCACCAGACGACATCTCAGGCAGAGGATTTGTGCTATCTTCCAATTCATGTTGGGAAACTAAGAGATGGATATCACCGTCATATTATCTTCAACCTATCAACCTAGTTGTGAGCAGTCATATTTATTATTGTGATTTTCAACTTCGTCATGAGACGCATACCATCACATACTCTATTCTCGAACTCATCACGCCATACGAATTAAGCTTATGTTGACCGAGAGCTCCAGTGCTTCGCCGATATTGGGATTCAGAAAACGCTCGTAATAAACGACGAGATCAATCATTCCGAGATCCATAATTATCAGTGCTTCGGAGAAACTCATATCCTGTAAGCGCTGTAAATTTATGCAATAGTGTTTCTTTCTTGTATGGTTGAGAGCAAGCCAGATATAAAATTGCAGTTTCATACACAATTTCTTCTATTGCAGAATGAAATGGAATTGAGAATAAATGAAATTTTTTCCCAATTGCGACACATTCTGAAATCAAATTACAGAATGTGATATTCATATTGAGTGTTATGTATGCGCAACACTATATTAATAACAATATAATATATCGGTTGGAAATTATATTTAGACAAACAAAATCTGTGGATGAAACCTATAGAAGTCAGAAAGGTACAATTTCTGAAACATCCATCTGAGGCAAAAGGCAATCATTTGATGAGGATTTCGTAGTGCCTGCCTTCAAGACAATGACGTGACGAAGGCGCATTAAAATGATATCGATGGCTTTTGGTACAATATTGCTAGGAAGGATATTTTAAAGAAACGTTGCGTTTACTCGACGCCGCGATTCAAACCAACGGAACTGTTATTTCTTGATTGACCGCTTTAGCGGTTAAGCTACGCCAAAAGGTATCTGGGCAGTTTATTATCGAAGTCTTTTGAGGAGAGAAACTTACAATGACAAAAGGGTTAACAAAGTCTGTTTTGAGAGCACAAGTAGAGTTTGGGGCCTAGTGATAGACCTTATACTAATTATAGCCATAGACAATAAATCAAGCGAACTGGAGTCCGGGAAGTATGGCATCTAGTGCATGCTGTTTGGAGAAACATTTCGGCATCCTAAGCATAAAGCATTTGTCTAAATGTGGGAAAGATCGCAGCAAAACATGAATTTTATGTGGGAGTGATAAATCGTTCTGGGACCAATAATCGCCAACCACACCATTCATGAACCTTCGAGGAAAATTGTACTTCAAGAACAACCTCGTATCGCGGTGACTTGTACTCCAAGATAGCTTTGGCCGGTTCTAAAATACTGCAGACGACTTGCGAAGCAATTTTGTGATGCGTTCACCCAATTTATAATGATTTTTCACGAGAAAAATGCGGTCTTCAATGGAATATTTCTGTATGTAGGCCACAGTTCGAAAAATGAAAACCACAATTACATAATTTAAGTTATAAGTAGTGGAAAAAGCAAAATTCATTGTTTAATCGTTTAAATAATAGAATGCATCCGATATTCAGTGAGGTCTATCAAGATGGAATTTAGCTAGGATTACGTTCTGCCGTTAATGTTCAACAATTTTAAATTTCAGTAAGTGTTGATTAAGAGAATAACTATGTGCTAGATGTATTGTACTATATATATTACTGGTAACTGGTCGTAAAGTAATTAAAAAATTGAACAACTTGTTAGAATGGCAATCCGAACCGAACTAAAGCACAAATAAGGACGCGAGATCAATTTTTAGCAGTTCGAGCAATTTATTGCACAATTAAATAAGAGAAAATAATGAACAAATATTGATAAAATGTAATTACTAAATTTCAAGATTTAACAAGAAGAAGAAAAATCACAAGATTCTCAAAGACACCGAATAAGGTGAACACTGTTTTTCATAAACTGACAGTTACGACAGTACAATGCTTTGATATTGACAAAATGCTGAAAGAAAATGCCACGGATAAATTTGCAAATTACAATCTCTGGATTTTACGCCGAATGTGTAACATGGTAATTTAATACACAATTATACACATGCTTTTTCAGAGACACAGCTGGCTAAAATTACACTTTGCACAAAATAAAAACATATAAATAAGGGGAGAGCTCATTACTTCCTACCTTACTTTCGGCACCGAGAATTAAAATTTACTGCGCAGCTCTTTTCAAACCCCTACTGCAATTCCGACACACAACCAATCTCATCTGCTAAGATGACGAAATAAAACAATCAATTACCCTTCCGCCGATAATCCCAGAAACAGCTCGAAATTTGCCAGCAGTCGACTACAAACCCCCTAATTGCAACGTAACCTACATAGCTGGGTACCGTATCATGGCGTCTTTTCACATGTAGACGAAGGGCAAAGTTATAGTAACATGTTAGTTCTAGGTGTAATGAACCTAGAAACCTCTCTAAGGAGGAGCAACGCCTGTAAGTAGGAGGACTTACTTACAGTTTCATTAAAGATTTAAGATGAATTTAAAGTACATGAAGTACTCAATTGGGTTTTGACTTGAACATTGCAAAGTATTTGAAATTGTTGAATTTATCCTGAAAGTTTGATTTATAAGTGCAAATTTGCACTTAGTTCTTGATTTCGTTGTATTTTTTCGTGACCACAAACAAAGCTGTCGCCATCCATTCCCAAAAGAATCCTCTAGTCAATGAACCCCCTCTCCCCACCGCTTGGCTCAATGCAAATTAGCACTTAGTTCTTGATTTCGTTGTATTTTTTCGTGAGCACAAACAAAGCTGTCGCCATCCATTCCCAAAAGAATCCTCTAGTCAATGAACCCCCTCTCCCCACCGCTTGGCTCAATTTAATTCATACTCCTAATCACAAGACCAATCTACCTTCCGCCGCACCAGGTGGGATGACCGGGCCAACCGCCCAATTACATAAGCTTTTTCGGCGACACAAAAGAGAGCCTTCTGACCAAAACAGGAGCAACCGTGAACCGTGACACACTACCAGATGTGGATGTGACGAGGGCAATCGACCGTAATTGCCGAAACTAGTCTCCATTTTAATAATATAAATATTGAGCAGTTGCAAGACGCTGATAAGAACTTTTCATCGAGAGTACATTTATACCTGCACAACAGCAGTTAGGACAATTGTTTAAATAAAGGTTTGCTGTAAATTTTTACTTTGACTCTTTCCTTAATTAGCAAGTTTGCTAATTTTAATTAGGTTATTTAAGTTCTTTAAGTTGAAGTTTGATTTATCTCGTGTTGGGTAAAAACCCCTAAATTGATTCGTCACAAACATGTCTGCTAAACGCTCGTGTAAATCTAAATCTATTCGAGCTGCAGAAATTTTACTTTCTGACACTGAGGGTGATCAGAACATTACTTGAGATGTAAAACCTGTTGTTCCTCATGCTCATTCAGCCGGTGCATTACAACATTGCATTACATAACCTTAATTAGTAAATCGGGAAACGTCACAGTAAAATAACCTTTTTAATGCATTTTTCCTTATTAAATAGTGCATCTTTTTGAAAACAAAAGGTTCATTCAAACTTGTCAAGATTAACCAGAAAACACCGCTCCAGTAGCGCAGTGGTACCAAGGAGGGGCGGCTGTGCTGAAGAGCCCGGGTTCGAGTCCCGGTAGGCATGGGTGTGTGTGTGTTTGTCCTCACCTTGTTCATCTTGTATCTGGCACAGTATAATTTTAATAGGTCCTTGCACCATAAAAACAAAATCATCATCATCTTGACCAGAAAACCTCTATACAGTAATGAATTCCAACTTACAAGTGTAAAAAATTCATAGCAAATTTTCTTACAATTCAGAACAGAACGATATACCTTCTGATATGATTAAAACGAATATATAGAGACATATACCCATACAAATATCGAAAATTAAACAGCGAATATTTGTGGTGGAAGCCGGTAAAATGTTTCCAAGTTACAGTCTTTTCGTCAGTTTCGTCTTGGTTCGTTACGCGAAACTGAGCCTCAACGAATAACGTCAAAACCATGTTCTGTCACGTGCACTTATGTTTTCTCCCTTCAGACGGCTTTAGCTGTAATTTTGTGTTTTCTAGCGATAATGCGACGGTGTCTTCTTTCCCTGTCATCTAACATAGGCTTCCCACCACAGCTGCTTCTGTCAGTAGACGTTTTGACAGTCTTTAAGTACTCTGAAACAATTAGTGAAGCAGTTGATCACCAAACACCCATTAACTCGGATACACGAGTGACACACGTCCCTACTAAGCGATCTCCATAAATCATAATTCTCACAAAGTCCGAAACAATAGCTATCAGGCACAATATTAACTTACTTCTTTCAAGCGCACAACTACTAGTTGCTCAGCAGTAGTAATATCAGCTACATCACTAGGAACAAAGTTGGGCGTTCCAGTTCAATGCGAGTGCTTTAGCTTTCGGGCAAGTTTACTGTGTTAAATGAGGGATTTTTGAATTAATCTATCCGAACAGACAGGCAGGAGAGAGAGAGAAAAAAAAAACATAAAAACTAAAACGTATTTCCAGTTATACATTAGCGACATTGGATCCCTGGCCTGTACAAGTTAACTTTGTATTAGCACCAGTGAAATCAACTTTAAATAAGAGTGGTAGTTACCCAAACCTTGACACCAAGTTGGACTCTTATCCGAGCCGAATTTGATGGTGAAACCGCAGGGACTTCCCCCAACTTATGCTCTCATGCGAGTTTACCTCAGGCAAGTATCTGTACTGAATGTTTTTAAAAGGTGAACTTTTATATGTTTTATACAATTATTTTTATTTCTTTTGGTATGACATACACAGTCGAGTCACATCATTGGGACCACACCACATACTTCTTATGTCCTCATTGAATTGCCAATGAAATAAAGTATATGTCAGAAGCACGTTTGGTAGGTACATAGGGCGTTTTCTGTCTATTCGGACAGCGAGAGATACGTTGCTTTCATAGGTAAAAGGAGCGATGATTTAGAGTAAGGGGTGATAATCGGCTTTCGGGACAAGGGTATCAGGATTTCAGAACCTGCGCAATTTGCGCATTTGACATCTTGCGTCTGTGAGGAAAGTTTATCGAGCATGAGAAAATGGCACCATAACGAGTGAGCAAAGTGGTAATTGCGTTAGGTTTGATAAGCTCGCTTTTCGCGGGTGCACCTAATTTGACTTATGTCATTTTTCGGTAAAAATAATTTTTTCTTAACGTATTAGTTTTCTTTTTTCTTCTGTAATACTTTGGAGTGTATTATTTATATTGAGTGTGTTATTTATGAGAAGAAAAACATAATATTGTTCAATATGTTTGTTCTGCAGCATTACATGACATAAATCACTGTATTTCCACAGTGGAAATAAATACATGTTATGTTTAAATGCACTCAGAATACCTTTATTATAAACATAGATATATTCGAATCGAAACCTCTATTATTCGGTGGCAGGTATACATTTTATTTACTACACGATTAGCCTATCTACAACAAAGATCAATCTTTAGATTAGGATGTGGTTGTATCTATCGGATGAAAATTTGAACATCTGTAGTTTGGAAGATAATTATTGATACGCAAAGCTCCTTATTTCACATCATGATTAAATCGCTGAAACACAGTAATATTGAACAATGATTAAAGCGTAATGAGTTTTCAGTTCAAAATAATAGGAAACGGGCTGCACTATTCGAAATGCGAATTTTTAATATTTGTTAGGTTTCAAAAAGACAGAAAATATTTTTTCTATTAAAAATTGTTTCTGAAACGCTTCTACATTTTCGGCATATGTTTAGAATATCTAATAGTAAAATTTTAGTATATGCTTAATGGGGAAAAGTGGTTAAAAAGGGAGATAACAAAAGTAATAAAACTCATACGTTGTGTTTTTGGTGTAAATCCGCATCGGTGCTTTGTTTTGACTTCCTTCGACCTATAACTTTACATAATGAACATTCACAGAAGGAAAAACCTTAAAGTCAGCGTTATCCAGCATATCTTATCATACCATAAAGTCGAGCTATTGCATTGTAAGTATACACTGATCAGCTTAAAAACATCATGACAGCCCACCTAATATTGTGTTGATCCACGCGTGGCACGCAAAATAGCTGTGATATGTGGTGTCAGGGAGTCTACAAGCACTTGGTAAGTAGTCTAAGGTAGATTGAAGCACGTGTCACGCAATTCACGTAGAATACAAGGAACTAGCGTTGCGCGGCATCCGAAATGTGTGCAACGTATTTCATAAGCGGCGAGTTTGGAGGGTATAGGGGCAGTCCATTAACTGGAAGTCCACATCATCCTGATCATGCTCCTGAAACCATTTGAACATAATTTTGGCTTTGTGATATGCAGCATTAGTTTGCTGGAAGATACCAGTTCCGATGGGGAACACAGAAGCAACGAAAGGATCTAAGTGGTCAACAAGGATATTTGCATAGACCTCAGCTTTCTGATGATGAGTTTTATAATTCTATAAGGACTATATTGTAACGACCATACTAATACTTACCTAATCCCTTTAACACTAACCGCGAAAAATAAACTAATTCACGCCCGCAAACCGTCTGATGAGAGAATAAATAGAAAGATGGCAACACGCAGTTAGTTAGAGAAAGAGGCAGATTCCGTGCCAGCGTTGTTGCTGAAAAGATTGCCACTACGTCAAGTCTAAATAAGAAGACAAAAAGAAGTACTTGAAGTTTTTACCAGGATTGCTTAACAAATTTATACCGTCCTGGTATAGACGGGTTCTCTTTCAAAATTAAATTTAAAGCACTCTTAAAAAGTGCCAATTGTGACGATTAAATAAACCGAAGGCCTTGAATGTTTAAGCCTTCCAAAATTTAGTTCATCAAGGTTCTAAAGTTAAGTGTTATCTATATCTATTTAAGCCTAGCAAAAGGCCAGTTATTGACTTATTGAGATATTTGCTAATTAAAGTGTTGGTTTACCTTAAACTTGTCATTTGATATAAAATTGACTGAATTACCTGTTATACTTGAAAAGTGACTATTTATTTATTTAAGTGCAAATAGCACTAAGTGATATTTCTTTTGTATTATTGTTTGGGCAATCAATAAACTATAGTTGTTGTTTTTACATTTGCTTCTTTCTTCATTTAATTAGCAAGTAGCTATTACCTAAGTTTTATTTACTTGATATTAGTTGTTTTGTGTATTGCATAAATTTTTGAGAGTGTTAAATATTTAATATAATGGACTAGAAACAAAAGTTTAAAATGACATCAAAACGCAGTTTGAAGGTAAAGTCTCTGCGATCTGCAGAGAGAGATTTAAATGAATGTTCGAGCGTTCAAAGTTTTTCAGTTGTGACGCCTCCAGTCTCTTGCTCTACCGCCGGGTCAACCGAGTTAGGCGTTACAATATTCAAGTGAAATATAGACGGGATCTGGAGGAGTACACGTACTTTATTGGACAACTGGCATCATAAACGAGGAGAGGCATAGTAATGGGGGTTCTAAAATGTGTACAGATAATCACGCCCAGCGTTCAGGTAACTGTCCTAATGCAGGATACGTTTCTCTATGCCTTCTGCAAGGAAGGAAGTAGGTTACTGATGGAACTATTCTTCCACAACACCACGCTTAATCGGAGCATAACCGCTTTTCCTTTAATGGCATTCTTTAACGAACCTCCTTCAACAATGTTTCCACAGTGAAAATTGTGTCCTGAACGATTACCGGCAATTGCCGAGGACGAGGTTAGTCCGCCGCTCTTTTCCCGCTACACCGAAACTCGTCACACAACTTGAACACAGTACTTCGTTTTAAGTCCACTTTCCCCTGCACAGCATGAATTCGACGATATATTTTACTTGTCGACGCACCATCTTTAGGTAGAAATTGAATCACATTGAGTGTACTTCTTTGACCTTATTCATTAAACACCACTGTGTTTTCAATTGCATCCGCTACGCAGCAAACCAGTTTGACAGATATACCGTTCTTTCTCTGTTTCGTCACATCACCAGCTATGATGGGCCGCCATCTCTTGGCCCACAAGATACGGAGCTTGTCTTTGTTTCAGTTGAATATCCCTTATACAACAACCATCGGTCTCAAGCTGAAACATGAGAACGTCTCCCAAACCATGATACTTCCATCATCGGCTTTTGAAAGCACATGCTGTGCAACTGTTACTTTGGAAGACGCCGTACCCTGACTCGGCCATTGACGTGATGTAAGAGAAATTGTGATTCATCCCACTAGACAAATCTTTTGGATTGTTCCGTGGCCTGCGTATGATATTCACAGGTCCAATGGGGCCTCACGCTGACGTTAGATCAACATAGGTACATGTGAGCGCCGTCTGATGAGCTGCTCTGTATGAAACAAAGTACAATGAACTGTACATGCAGAAACCGTTGTACGTTAACTTTCATTTGATTCAGGTGCTAGATGGATCACAGGTAGCTGCCTATTTCGTTTACTATAATGAAAAATTCCGACGCCCGCACACGTGGAGGCACGACGCTTTGGCGTCTACTGGCAGTTTCACCGCCGTTATACCACATTTGATAGATACTAACGACGGAAGCTCAAGAACCACCAATAAGCTTTGTGGTTTTCGAAATACTCGTTCCGGCCAGCGTACCATCACAATTCTTGCCGTGTCAAATTTCTTAAATCACCAGCCATTAACTCCACAGGCAGCAAAGGTCGCGCGATCGATTGTGATGTAAAAAAAGGCAGCAGGTAAGGTTCAGTGACGAGTCCCACTTCATTTCTTGGTGCCGACGACCAGCGCATCAGTGTGTGAAGGCAAGGTGGCCAGGATGAATGATTCATTGCTACACGCACATGTCCAGACTGCCTAGTGTCATGGCGTGGGGTGCGACTTCGTATCATGCCCGATCATCCTTCTCCGAGAGCACTTTGACATCCCAAAGCGTACGTTTGTGGGGTCCTGCAACTAGTAGCCCTTACCCTTTGTCAATGTCCATGCAAAAGCTATCTTTGAACAAGGCAACGCACCTCCGCATACTGGTGCCGTTTCCACAGATTGTCTAGAGGCCCTGGATACTCTTACGTGGCGTGCCGCATCGCGAGACCTCTTCCCAGTTGGAAATGTCTCGGATGCTATTTGCCGTTCTATCGTCACCACTCTTCTCCCAAAATCTGCAGAAACTGCGAGGGCATTTAAGCTGCATAGGATGGATAATAGCAGGACATCATTAAGAACCTCCATAACTCAATGTCACTCACGACAACTGACAGCTTGTGTTCACCAATTTGGTGATTTGACGCCATACTCACCGATGTTACATTTGTCTGGGAACCCCATTAAATATTGCTTTTACGGGTCTCACTCTGTGACAACTTTTTGTCCTTGATGACTATTTCTCTCATGCTAAATATCATTCTAATCCGACATTGCCTTGCGGGTACAACTTTTTTGTTTTGACGATGAGTGTAAACCTTAAATTGTACAAATATAGTGAATATAGTTTTTTTTTAATTT
>JJRW01S0000075.1:67361-78867 GCA_001188405.1 Loxosceles reclusa
GGAGGCAAGGAATAGGTCTCTCCGACCTGACTTGCCCTCGCCCCAATTCCTCCACGATAATGGAGAGATACAAGCTTCAGAATACTTATAATAATGGAAATAGTAGAACGTGAGTGGAAATGTACCAACGGCAATTCTGTTCTCATTCGCACTCCTCGAGTGTTCGTATCTTTCGTCCATGATATGAAAATAAACTTAAAACTTAAAGCACCTAATCTGACCACATCAGTCATCAGACAAGAATATTATTGTTTCCCCAATTCCTGAGAACAAAGTTTCGGGATGTTACAACAATCGTAGTTCGCGAGCCCGTAGGCTTGTCTTGTGCGCCGGAGCCGTTTCATTCGAGCCTTTTGAAGGCTACCTCTATGTGGGGTCCAGTCGGGCATGGTCTTCCGTGTTTGGCCACTGACCTTCTACCCTAGTTGTGAGGTGTCGTGCCATCCTTGCGGGGGGGGGTCCCCTTCAACTCCTGTTTCAGCTGGTCGCGTAGCTTACAGACGGCAGAGGGTGGAGTATATAAATTTAGCCAGTTCTGCTAGCTAATGTCTCGCAGCTGGTATTTGTATATCGACCGAGGGGTTTGCTCAAGAGCGAAGATTCCGTGTCACTGCTGTTATGTGCGGACATTTTAGCGTGCACTGGAGAGCATCACCACTTGCGCTGCCAGAACTGCATGCCAGTATTGAGAAGTGTTTAGTCCTTTGGATATAGGCCGGAAAACTCCCGTGACCGGTAACTATCTGCCTTGCCTAGTATCCCAGGTCCTTATACGGCGTCACTCCCACTTTGGGGACGATTTCATAGGTAAATCAGCCGGCCGTTGAGGTATCCCATCGCCTTTTCTGTTTCCTCATCGTATTCGAGACAATCCGTTTTGTTGTACTGTGCACTACTCGGAGGGACATTCCAAGTTATACAGTTTAGGCGGGAGCCATCTTTCACTAACTGGTCAGCCACCTCGTTATCCGTGATCCCTCAGTAGCCGCGCATTCAGAGCGATTCGACAGAGAACGTATACTGTGCTCTGAGCAAATTGTCCTCGATAGCCACTAGATAAAAGGCGTTACGTTCTTCAGTGTCTCGATAGCACTGAGAACCTACATGCTATCGGATAAAATTCTTAGACCAGTGTTGGGATGGGGGGTGAGGTAGAACGCCCACCAAGTCTACCACTTTCCGCAGAGCAATGGCCTCCGCTTGAAAGACGGTTGCCTTACCATACAGTCTGAATTTTAGGCTTTGCTCCAGATTCCCATTTTTATGTACACAGAATGTACGGTCCACGTTGCTTCTATCTTTGGAACTGTACATCTCGTACCCTTCATTAGACTGATCCCCGGTAGTCCGGGGACAATTCGTTAGATCCTCCGGGTGTACTCTCCAAGGCTGAACCTTTGGTTCCAGGAGTGCTTCCATGGTCCCTACATGGAAGCAAGAACATTGCATTTTTGCTCCCCCCCCCCCGAAAAAAAGCGGCTTTTCCGGGGGAACTCACCAGGTCCAATGGAGTGATGCCTGCCAGTATGCATAGAGCATCATTCGACACCACTTTGTAGGCTCGGAAGATACGCATAGCACAGGCTCTTTGGATGGACGCTAGGATTTTGACCTCGCGGGTATTACCCTCTGCCTACCACCATGCACCAGCAGCATACACCACCATCCTCTCTATAGCATGTTCGTACAACATTCTAAGTGTGTCACTTTCAGTCTCCACGTTGCCCGGGCAAGGTATGATAGTCGACTCATGATTTGCTCTCCTCTTTCCTTTACCCGATGTAACTTTGATTCTTGTCGCTCGTTACTCCTAGAACCTTAATTTCGCTGCATGACTCAATAACTGAACCTTCCACCGTGAAGAAATGCTTTATCATACTCAACACCTTCCCACGGACGACAACTATCGCTCGAGTCTTGAGAACGCTGAACCGGATGCGGTGGACCACACTCCACTCTAGTATTTTCTCTAAAACCATCTATTCTTACATGCAGTTACTCAGGTGTGTTCGTGGAAACTGTAAGAGTAAAATTATCAGAGGATGCTTGCATGACACCTCCTTGAAGATCGAGTGCTAGCGCGCAATTTGCTACCACGTTCCATAGAAACGGCTGAGGCAGGAACCTTGTGGAGTCCGAGGCTCCAGCTGCCTTTCCAATTTCACTCCTTCGGCTACTAATTTTCTATCCGAAAGATAGGAGATCAGTGTCCCATAGCTGTTACATGACAGCCCATCTCTTTTAGCTGTTGGTGTATTTCTGGCCAACACACCGTGTCAAACGCTCCTTCCACGTCAAACGATACCACCGCCGTGTACAGACCTTCATGTTTGCGCTTCTTAACTTCACTTATCGGGCGCCACAGAGCTATCGTCGCGCTACCTTCTCGCCCTAAAGCCGTACTGTGTCGGCTTCATGAAGCTCGATCTCTCTGCGTGGAAGCAGAGTCGGGACAGTAGCAACCGCCCCAGTACTTTCTCTTAAGTGGATAGCACAGGCAGATTCCTCTCCTGCTTTGAGGATCCCTAGTATCCTTTCTAGGCTTATTGAGAAGCATGAGTTTTGCGCATGTCAAATCACGTGGGAACACACACGTCCCGAGACATGCGTTGAACACTGCGGGCAAAAAGTTTCGGTACGACTCAAGGAGTCTTTGCACGATCTGTTCTCGTTAAGTTGGTAAAGACCCTGGGTTTTCATTTCGGTAGCCACCTAACAACTCGGTCGATTTCTTTCGTTGCAAACTCCGCATCTAGAGAGGTGTCCGGCGCTTGTTGCATTGCCCGGCGTATCTTCCTTTGAGTCGACGTGTCGTTCTCTCTGTCGTCCTTCGGGTAAAGGGCGTCCAGTATGACACTTAAGGTCTCGTCTATGTTGGCGGTAAGTGCTCCGTTCGGTTTCCGAACACAAGTGTACATCACCTTTTGCGAGCCTTGCCTTCTACCAATTTGAACACTGTTCGGAAAGTGTATGCTCTCGCGGCTTCACAGAACTCTCTCCAAGACACACACTTCTCTTGGTTTATCAGTTTCTTGTACTTCTCCGGATTCTTTTTAAAAGTGAGGCATTTCTTCACCCGTACTTCCGGGTCAAGTGCCACTTGGAATTGGCGTCGGAGCTTCCATATTTTGTCTGCCATCGCTTGAGCTTTGGCGACTATCAAGGCACCGGCTGGTGCTTTGTACGTTTTGTGCCTGTTGGGTTAGCGTAATTCTGTATGCTCATTGTAGTGAGAGCGGACGGTAACTCTCCTACGAGCTCCTCTACCTTTGGCGCCTTTGCGCTCTCCAAACTAGCAATGAGTCCTGGAGCGAACCCCAACATTGCTGTTGCGAATCGCTTCCAGTTCATCCTTTTGGAGTTCAATCTACCTTTAGTGGGAATGCTCAGTTGTCTCCACCTAGTACCGACTTCCATATATCAGTGGTCTCCGCAAGTCTCGGTAGGCGCTATACGCCATCCCTCGATCCGTCTTGCGAGTCGTTCTGAGACCATCGTGACATCGATCCAGCTCAACCTTCGAGGTACAAAAAATGTTGCCTGCGAGTTGACTGTGTTGACTATGAGCGGCCGGTTCGCCGATGCAAATTCCGTTACTTCTCGTCCGCGTCAATCAGTCCTCCCAGGACCCCATATAGAGCCCTTGGCGTTCCAATCCCAGCCACTTACGAGCCCGCAGTTCTTGTTTCCGGTTTTTAGCTCATTAACATCGTCAATTTAGTTGCCCTTGAGGAGACACGTAGATTGACGCTAGGAATATGTCGCCTCTCGTGCTTTTCTTGCTACTACGTTCGGAGTAGATATTATTTGTATGACCTAGAGGTCGCAATCGGGAAATAGGACTGCACAGAGCTGTTTCCTTCTCTGGTGGTAGTTCGATATTGTACCTCTTCGGGAATCCCCGGACCTGGTATCGTCCCGAATCCCTCAACCTGGAGCACTCTCAACATGTTGATATCATTGCTGGAACGTCCAATTAGCACTTGTGCTTGGCTGCAACTCAGGTAGAATGGACATTTAGCGTCATAGCCCGAGTACCCGACGTCCATATTTTTCTCCGTACCCTCCCCATGCGTTTTTACATGGGGCACAGCATATCTTCTGACTGTCAGAGTCAGAACCTCTGTGTGGCCCTGTGCACTTGGTTCTTCGTGCACTTTTGCTGTGTATTCCCGAAGCCTAGGCAACCGTAACACCTCAGCACCGACACTAATCGCTCTATCCTGTGACTCACCCAACTACAGCATAGGCTTCTCTGTTTCAAAAGTTGGTCCGATTTACCAGGTGAGCACTGGAAAACCCAGTGTTTAGTTTGGCTCTACCTTCCCTTGATACAGAACAGTGCCTTCGGGTTGCTATCCCTGAATGCAGAGTTATCTTGCAGCTCATTTGTGATGCTTTCTGTAGTCGATGATTCAGAGAAGTCATAAATGACAATCCTGATCATCCTCGTCCCTGGTATGACAGTCATAATGGCTGTCTTTGTCAACTCACTCTTCTCAAGTGCCATTTGGAGTGAGACGACGCCTTTTTCCTTTTGTAGTTCCACCAGGATATCACCACTCCTGGTCTTTATTACCGATTTTACGCCGCTTGTGGAATAACCTTTTTTGCAAGGAGCTCTCTCAACTCCTGCGGCGTATGTTTTGCTTTTCCCCTTGATAATGTCATTATATTTTTTTCACTTTTTTTCTGCTTCTGCTTTTCTTTCTGTCTGAGGCTTGTCTATCTCCTTCGCAGCCCACTGTGCAAAGGTTTACCTCTTAGATCTATTCTTTCTTTTCACCTTCTTCCACTCTCCATCTTCTTCCTTGACCTGTATCTCTTCCTTCCGCCGGGCCTCCTTAAGGCAGCGGAATCGGTTCAACTCCAGCTCCTGATCTACGATGAGATCTCGGAGCCGACAGAACTTCCCCCGCACATCGGCGGCTGCTTGCTGTGTGATTCTGTTGCCTCTTATCCGTTAACACTTCTTCCAGAAATGCCATGATCTCTCGGCACTTCTTCATAGTTGGTCTTTCAGGCTCGCACGCCTTCTCTACTTCGGTGTCACATTGCTCAAAAACAACAGTTGAAAGCATTACGTTATTTCCTGTATTTGTTGCAATAGTGAGAACTAAAGATTAGGTTTGCCACTGAAACGGTCGGCCGCCAGTATACTAGCGTTCGTACATGAATAAGTTACGCCTAAAGCCGTCATTGGCTTCCGTGGTTTCTCCATCTGTTTCAGCCGTTATTCCCACCCGGCGAGAACCTCATCTTCAGGCCCAAAGGCGAACTATCGGTCTTTTGTCCTAAGAGTGGTACTTTCCGATATAGCTTCTTCCACGTGAGGACCCCATCTGGTCCCCATTACCAGACGGTTCTGCCATTTTCACCGGTCGAACCTTCGATGTGGCTGCGCACATGACGACTCAGACAATTTGGATTCCCGTAGCATACTTGGGCCTGATCCCTCGGCAGAAACTTTGATAGTGTCTGACGGCCAGCGTTAGAGGAGTTCTGTTCTTGGTCTGACCCTTTTTCACGGGTCTCACTGGCTGGTGTTTTTATAAATATACCATGGGGACAACATTTCGCAGTGCAGCAGATGCAACCTGCACTCCATCCAAAAGGGTTAGTAGCTGTTTCCGAAGGATGTTAGTAAGGTCGTCACAAACATAGAACTATATAACTAAACATAAGACCTTACAATATATACATTTTTTTAAATTTTTGTGCCCGAGGGCTTTTTTTATATTTTTATCATGCAGACCCAGCCAGTAGTCCTCGCTGAGGACTCCGTGGACTTCGTGTACGGAGTCCACAAGTCTTTGGTTAAATCATGCACTTACTTTGATTCAAAAACCAAAAAGTCTCTCATAACTTCGATTGTGAACTGTGCAAGATTCTACACACTGCCAAAAATTCACAAACCAGATCTACCTCTCCGACCCATCATTTCGAACATTGGCTGCACTACTTATCCAGCATCCAAATTCTTCTCCCGGATTTTTTCCCAACTTGCGGTTAACAACACCTTTAGACTGTTGATTTCGTTGAAAACCTTTGTCAACCGAAGGTGTAATAATGGCATCTATAGATGTATCAGATCTCTGTTCGCTTCCGTTCTCATTTCTGTCTCCCTGCGGGCCCTAGAGAGGCGATTACAGGAGCTCCATTTTTCACCCTTTGAAATTGAGCAACTCATCGCACTCACAGAAATGTGCGTAGCGAAAACTTCTTTCACCTATAACGGTTCTTCCTACAACTCGATGGACTAGGTATGGGTAATCCAGTCTCCCCATTCCTATGCGACACGTACATGCACTTTTTTGAAATCAAACTTTTCGCTGCATTCCATTTCAATTTCTGGGTGCGATATGTGGACGACACATTCATTCTTCTTGATGACAAAATAACCGATTTTTCTGCATTATTGACCGCCGTCAATTCGATTGACCCTCATATCCAATTCACCATGGAAACAGAAATAGATGGTGCTCTTTCTTTTTGGATGTCCTGGTTCACAGATCACACCACTGTTTCTCGACTGCCATTCACCGAAAGCCATTTTTAGTGTTTCTTCCGCCCCATAAAAAAAAAGAAAAAACTGTCCTCCGCACAGCCAGAAGATAGGTTTGTTCCACACCATGGTACAGCGTGCAACCAAGATCTGTTCCACAAAAGAAGCGTTACACAAAGAACTTTTCTTTTTTAAATCAGTTGCCACCGAAAGAGGTTTTTCCAAAGATGTTGTGGGCAGCGCAGGTAGAAAATTCTCCGCCACTTCCAAGAGTAAATCTTCCCTCACACCTGAGATTACGCCCAAGGAAAACGTTGTAAACATCCCCTTCTTTCCAATTATTAGTGTCAAAATTGCCAAACTTCTCACAAATTTCGGACACATACCTGTGTTTTTTCCCATTAACAAAATTGTTTTTTCCAAAATTAACGACCCCATTAACGACAGAAATTCGTCCGGAATTTATGAAATTTTTTGAGAATGCAAATTGTCATACATTAAGCAAACACGCAGAGCTCTCAAACACCGCACTGCTGAACACAAACGGGCGGTAAAAAACATGGACCGTCCATGTTAACAAATCATCTATTGCATTCCACTGCTATGACCACGACCACGAGTTCTTGTTTGACCAGGCAAAAATTATTTCCTGGCCTCACTCTCTCTCTGATTTAGATTTTCTCGAATCTTTCAACATTAATCAAAATTCGCAGCGGATGGTCAACAATCTATCAGTAACGCTCTTTCTATTGAGTGCTTGGAAGAAATTCCTAAAGCATCAGAGTCCCAGTGCCTAATCTCAAAGTTGTGAGATATCATATTTCACCGGAGTGAGCTCCGGTGAAATATGCAATTGAAATATGCCTCAGCAAGGCACCGTCACGCCTATAGAGAGTGGGCAACAGAGCATGTGAAATAAAGGAGAAATGCATGGCGCAATATTCTTTTCTCTGACGAGTCCCGTTTTTCTCTTCGTCCTGATAATAATCGTATTTTCATCTGGAGGGAACGTGGCAGTAGAAACTATCCTGCTTTCGGGCACGAAAGTGTTAGATTTGGCTGTGGGGGAGTGACGGTGTATGCTGGCATCGCCATTGATGGGCGCACCGATATTCATATCACTCGAAATGGAGCTCTGACCGGTCGCCGATATAGGGACGAGATTCTCAGACCTACTGTACTCTCTTAGGCTGCTGCAATTGGAGATGACTTCATGTTAATGGACGATAATTTCAGGCCACATCGTGCTAACGTGGTGAATGATTTCCTTTTGGGGGAAGGAATCATAGGAATGGAATGGCTAGCGTCTTCTTCGGACATGAACCCAATAGGAGATGTTTGGGGACATTATAGGCAAACGAGTTGCTGGACGCCTACCACTCCCACAAACTCTTCAAGAACTGGAAAGAACTCTTCTGGAGGAGTGGGACAGAATATCCCAGCTCCTCACTAATAGCCTAATTGACTCGATGCCGCAAAGGTGTTCAACGTTGCTGGCCGTCCGGGGAAACCATATCCCCTACTAAAAACGATTTTCTTTTAAGGAAACACCTTTTTTTATTTGTTTGTCTCATATGCAAAAATTGTGTTTTTTTCGTTTTGTACTCAAATGCTCAATAAAAAGCATTTTTTATATCCACACAAATGCCATTTTTATCACATATAGCTTACTATGTCTGTCGATAATGTATCAATCATCCAAACAATCCTCCAGGTGCAATATCAACCCACAACCTCAATATCCTTTAATTGTTTTGAGCAGTGTATTTTGCTCAAATTAATCCTGTGAAGCCAGAAAATAGTTAGTAGGTTATTCTGATAACGTGTAAAAAGGTTTAAGCGCTTAAACTTGTAACACCGAGTTTACTGGGACTTTAAATGTGAACGAAGAATTTAAAACCCATAGTTTAGTCACTCAGTTGTACAGAAATCCGTCGTACAACAGAAGATACAAAGGGAGATATCGTCATTTCACTTCAAGGTTACATTCCAAGCCAAACGAAAGGGAGGCAAATAATTGGTCGCAAGAGTTATGCCTTGTGACAATCGGTTGAGATTAAAATTTCCGTGTTTATGCTTTTTCCTCATTCGCTTGATTGAATGTTTTACATACTTTTTGATGTGTACTGACGACGAACGTGATTTATAGCTTATTGTTTGTCGATTTTTGCAAATTTTGTCGTTTTCATTTTATCAAATATTTTAATCAGTAATCTTAATATCAATATAACTATACATGCTCTATAGCTTTTAACAACGAGAATAAATTTTCTCCAGGTCTTATAGCTGCCGTACGCGTTCAGAGATATTAGGTGAGAGCGAAAGTTATACCCGTTTTTAGTACCCATAAAGAAATGCAAATAAACGTAAAATGAACATTACCTATGATTCTGCATAATCCTCATTCTTTTCTATGACCTCTTGCCATCTTTCTGGTAGGAAATGAATCCCACGGCGGTAAAATTCCGGCGGTTTCGAGTCAAAAAGTCTGGGATGGCAGTTTTCACAGCATCCAAATCATCAAAGATTTTCTGACTGAAGGAATTGTGCAACGCACGAAATAGGTGATACTCCGTTGGTGCCAAGTCAGGAGAATAGGGAGGGTGGGGTAAAACGTCCCAACCAAAGCCCATCAACCTTTGGCGAGTGCTGACAGCAGCATGTGGCCTGGCGTTATCGTGATGAAGGATAACACCGCGACGATGTATAAGACCTGGCCGCTTGGATACCACATTTGAATGCAGCCTATCTAACTGTAGACAGTAGAATGGAGCATTGATGGTTTGGTTGAGTGGCAGGACTTCCCAGTGAATTATTGTTTGCACATCCCACCACACACTCAATAACACCTTATTGGGATGAAGTTCAGCTTTCGACGTCGATGCAGGTGGATCAGAAGGGCGACACACAGTCCTACGACTATTTACGTTACGGTACATAACCCACTTTTCATCTCTTGTCACAATTCGTGTCAAGAATGGGTCATTTTTGTACCGGGAGAGCAAGGAAACACAGGTGGCGATTCGGTTATTCCGTTGCTTAGCTGTCAGGTTATATGGAACCCAACGATCCAACTTTCTCGTAAAACTCAAGTTCACCAGCCGTCTCTCGAGCGTTCTCCGGTGTACGTTGAGGGTCTCCGGTAATTCGTGCACGGTTGGGTTCGGGATGTTGCTGATGGCTTGGTCAATAACGTCTACTCCAACGTGTGATGTCCGTCCACTCCTAGCCTGATCTTGGAAGTTTCTATCTCCTGCCCTAAATTTACGAAACCATCGACGACATGTGCTTTCGTCAATTGCAACCTCCCCATAAACTTGACAAATATTGCGACATGCTGCGGCTGCCGTACTCTTTTTATCGAACTCGTATAACAAGCAATGTCTCACATGATCCTTCTCGCTTTCCATGTTACACCCTCTGAGAATTTTTTTGAAATCATTAACTGTGTGAGACACACTGAATTTATATGTTAAACATGCACAAGTTTGATTGGACGACGATTTCGGTCCTTACAACGTCATGTGTGGCGTCAATTCCCTTGAAAATTTGCATATCCAAAAACGGGTAGAACTTTTGCCCTCACCTAATACATTCGGATAGCTAACGAGAAACCCTGGTTCGATCCCAGGAAGGGTCGGAAAAACATTTAGTTTCTCTCAACGTGTATGGCAGCTATACGACGTGGAGAAATTTCTTCTTATTGCTTATTATGCAAAACAGTCACTAAATTTTGTAGTGTTAGTACACAAAAAAAAAAAAAAAAAAAACATTGATTTCGGGAAGCATTTTATATTTATTGGTATACTTTTAATAACAAGTTAGCAATAACAGAAAATAGAACTTCACGAATGTCGGTAACACATTATGATAACGTTGGCTGTCGTTGAACTGAACTGCGGAACATCTTTGTCCTTCAGGAGACGAACTCAATGCTGTACGCTGTACGCTGTACTCAATGCTTCAACGCATGGATTTGAAAATTATCTATGATGTTATTTTAGTAACTTCTACACGCATCAGACAAAATATTATGGCCACCCATTATACGCAAGCAATGAGCGCGCCCGGCTGATGTCAACGTGCCTTCAGCCGGACGCAGCAACCCTCGGTGTTTGCAGGTGCCCGCATTAACAATTTCTGTTACTGTCTGGTATTGTATTGCGTTCCGTTTTGTTCCGTTTAACTTCTAACGCGTGCGCGATCCAATTTCATCTTATATCTTAATCATAGCTCTCAGTGCTACAACTGCTTTTACGCAGGTTATGAAGCCTTCTAAATTCTTGTACAACCACCACGCCACTGCACTGTTTAAGGCAAAACAACTTTACAAGTAACGCAAGGAGGTAACGTAGGACGCGTATTGAACACATATCAACAGTCAGTCGAATAATTGCGAACACCCTGAACGTTCCCTCTTACCGTTTTTACTGGAATTAGTGGCGATCTTCGCACACTGTAATGATTTAATCTTCCCCTTCCCTATTTAATATTTACTAACCGCAAGCGCAAAATTTAACATCCATACTCGCCTCCACTTAACAGAAACAAATAGCTAAGGACGTCACGTCATCAAACGGGTTGCGCGGCAACATATAAGAAAAACATCACTCACGAAAAGCGGTAATTCCATAATTCCGGTATACCGCTATTCTGGTAATTCTGCGTGAAGACAGCACGTGTTATCGGCTCTGGCACTTTCGTTCATATCGTCTTGAATTAAGCGGTGTGACAGAGATTTATTATTGCGACTGTAGTGTATAAGCATTATTATTAGTGTACTTGTATTTTATATGGACTTAATTATTGAAGGAGATCGGGAAGAAAAATTGTGTATTTACGTATATTCAAGTGCCTTGTTTGGAATCGTCCTACCTCATACCTGAGACTTTTTAAGGACGGCCAACTGTTGTTTGTTGAGGCAAAAGCCTGTTCTACTATTGAAATAATTAAGGAACTTGACAATTAAATAGTTTAAATTTATCAAGCCATTTAAAAGGC